>ML834236.1:218561-232391 GCA_009831015.1 Picea engelmannii
TCGAACGGTAGATCAGGTCAAGGTCCAGTGGGACAGTTATAGTTTGCACTCGACGACCTGGGAGGACGCATATGATATGCACCAATAGTTTCCATTTTTGTTTGATAGATAGACTTATGATACTGTGACACTTTTATTTCGACATTTATACTGAGAAAATTCAGGACAAAGTTTATACCAAGAGGGGGTGTATGTAACATCCCTCTCTGGCGCACTGAGAAAGCTTATTCTTTGAGGACACTTGCTCGCAAGTGATCTGGACTTTTATGATGTTAAAACATTTATCCTTGATTATGATGCGTTATGATAGATGACATGATGTTTTGCTGTTTTGACGTAGACAGGTGCTTTGACTCAGTTTTATTGAGTGTGCAGGGTTTTGGACCTTGAGGATGCAGAGGCATCGGTGGAACCCCTTGGACTTCGGATTGAGTCAGGGAGTGTGCTATTTGGGTTGATTTATTTACTGTGATATTTCATTGAGTTGATTATATGATGTTGACATGTTCTAACATGATTGTTGATGATGCAGGCTGACGATAGCTTGCCGACCAGACTCACATATGGTGTAAAGGGGCCACACATGATTTCCAGAGAGGTGGAGGGAGAGGCGTGGATAGCAACCCTGCCACAACCTACTAGCACTCCCGCCATGGCTTGAACTGTAGGTTAATGATTACCTAGTTCAAGAGGATCCACGATGCCATGAGGGCAGACTGCGACAGTCGCTCACGACGATTCTAAGGGGCACACAATAAGGTGGGGGCCTTATTCCTTAGATCCCTTAGTCTCCCACAAGCTCACCTGGCGGAGTGTTGAATCTAGGGGTTATAGATGTCTACCAATCAGTCAAGTTGGCGAGTGGCACCCTTGGAGCACGTGGTGCATCCTGAAGGGCACATCGCGCAAAAGAAACACAAGTTGGCGAGTGGTACCCTTGGAGAACGTGCTGCATCCTGAAGGGCACATCGTGCAAAAGAAACACAAGTTGGCGAGTGGCACCCTTGGAGCATGTGGTGCATCTTGAAGGGCATGTCACGCAAAGGAAACGAATGAGGTGAGTGGCACCCTTGGAGCACGTGGTGCATCCTGAAGGGCACATCGCATTGATGTTGATGAAGGAAAAAAACCTAAATGGCCCTAAGACATTAAAAACCTTAAGAAATCCTTAAACAACTTCCCTAACCAAGTGTCGCCCAATTCAGAATCTAAGTCCTAAGTCTAAAACTTTTTAGGGTAAAAATTTAGTCTAACCTTAAGGAAAAGGACCCTGGAATAAAAATAACAATTTAAAAAAAAAACCCACTTAGGTAATAGTTGGGTCTTCATAAAATTCTTGGGGTAAATGAGGAGAGTAAGGATTTAATTAAACTAAGGGATTTGAAAATTTGCAAAGAAGAAATTAATTCCTAACTTTTGAAAGAACAAAAGATATTAAATAAATAATAAATGAAAAGATTAATTAGCGCATTTACCTTTTTGGTTTTAAAAAGGAAGGGAATAATAAAAATAGGGAAACTAAGTAATAAAGGAAACATAATAAAGGAAAGAAGGGGACATAGGGTAAAAAGCAAAGTCAACATAGTAAGGAATCTGCAATTAAGAACTTCCTAAAATGAACTAAATTTAGCAACTTCATTTAGGGAAATTTACTAAAAGCATGTAAGGGGATCTAGGAACACCTAGGAGTAAATTTAGGAGAGACTCTAGGTGGGTGAGGGATTTTAGACAATTAATAAATTAAAGAAAATATTTTTGGAGAAAAGAGGGGGATGGATGACACTTGTGCGTTGGAGAATTTTTGAAATATTTTATTAAAATTTAATTGAAAATGTGAATTAGGGAAAGTTGGTGGGTCTCAAAACTCTATAAAAGAAAAGGGGGATGAGGAAGAAAGGGATCAGCTATTAGCGTAATGTTATGCTGCCAGATTAGTGACTTGACTGATTTCTTTTGAGGAGTTGGGATTTTCTCAGCTCGAATAGGAGTGGTAGCTCGGCCTTGCGAGGCAAGCTGGGAAGCTAGACTTACCATCTGGAGTTAGTGTGGCCCCTTTGCGGCTCAGGGGGATAAGGTGGAAGTAGAGTACCCCTAGCGATTGGCTGGGAGGTATCGATGTAGTCTCTACGGTCAACGAGCGGGAGAGGGGCGGAGTAGGAGAGGCACGGAGCGCGGGGTCATCATCGAGGCGGGCAATAAGGCAAAGGTACACTTTTTGGTTGAATGAGATAATGTTGTATGATGTGTGATTTGGATCTGCCTGGGGTGTAAGTAGGTAAATTGATTGTGGTGATTGTGCCTTCCGATGTTACTGTTACTGTTTTCATTTTTGTTTATTTCCCATGTGTTTTACGCTTGCCGAAACCACCCTGGTTGATGTGTGGACTGCGATTGTTATCTTACGGCCCGAGATCCCTTGATTGTTTCTGCCTTGATGACTATGACCTACAATCCTTTTTCCTGCGAGTTCTTATTGAGCTATTGGGTATTATTAGAGGTAAGGAGGGTTTAACTTCATGCAAGTGGGGTTCTAGATATATTGGTTGGATTACCTTACTCCTGAATTTGAATTGTGTACTAACCGAACCTTTACTTCTGTGGTGATATTCGGCTTTAGTGAAGGTAGAAACTTTTTTTTATTTGAAAATGTTTATTCAAGAATTTCATTAAAGGGAACATCTGTCAAGAAATTTTAATTAATTGGAACCCCATCCATTCCAGTCTGCAATTCCTTGGTGGGCCGGTGATTTAATTTTTCTCCTTGAGTTGATACCAGAGAACAATTTTTATCAAGTCTGCTTTTTTTTTTTTTTTTTTTTTTTTTTTTTTTTTTTTTTTTTTTTTTTTTTTTNGCGGTGGTTTTTCTTCTTTGTGTTGCACAGGCGTGTGCCTCAGCGTCATTTTAGTATTTGAGAAATAGTTAATCTCCCTGCCACCATTTAAGCTGTGCCCTTACCGTTTCCAGTCATCAACGTGTTTTCCTTTTTTCGCTTATGTTTACATCGGACGATTTTGTTTCATTTGGTCGATTTATTGAGGGCGCAGGGTTCTTATTTGATCCTCATTGAACTTTTATGTTGATTTCATTATCTTCGTTAGCAATGCTCACCATTTAATTCTAATATAGTGCCGCAATCGCTTGTACCCTTGTTTTTTTTGCTCGTTATTTATCCTTAAACCTTCGTATTTTCATTCCTGGCCTTGAAACGTTCTGGCAAATTCGATTTGATTGCATCTGCAAATTTTGATCTGGCAATTCGATTGAATGTTGCTGTAATTTCGTTCTGTTAAATCGTTCTGGCAGTTATTTCGCTCAGGTAATTGAATTCGTTCTGACTCTCGTCCTGTTAAAACGTTTGGCAAATCGTTCCCCAAAATTCTCTTTGTTTTTGGCAAATCATTTCCCAGATTTCTCTGCATTATTTCACTGCTTGGGTAAGGGCGTTTTTACCTCTCTATTGGGTGTATTTACAGTCTGTGGGAGTTAATTTCACAGTGGGTGTTTTCCTTATTGACTGTGTGTGTTTATTACTACATTTGTATAGTGTGCGTTTTACTACTGCGTGTTTATTTCTGCGTTTTGTACAGTAGTGTGTGTTTATTACTGCGTTTTATTACTGCGTTTTGTACAGTAGTTTCCCTGATTGCATGCGAATTTAGAAAATCCTTGAATCATGGATATAGTTATTCCAAATTGAATATACGGAATTCATCAGATCATGTATACAATTTTAATTGGAATGCTTTAAAACTTATTCATCAAGGTCACTGTGTAGATTGGTTGAAGTTTTGGTAAATTAGTTGTTGGGTTCGCTGCAAACATTATATGAAAATCTTGAATTGACCTCGTGTTGGTCGCAGTATAAGCAATTACAGTTCTGGAACCCAAAGCTTGAACAATCATTATCAATTTAACTGGTCATTATCATTATTAATATGGTTAACATTTAAGATGGTTATAAATGAAATGTTAACTCAGTTTTAGGTTAATATGGTTAATATGGTTTTAGGTTAATATGGGAGTATTGTAGTTCGTCAGTGTTTTATTCATAATTGCCTTGAGAAAAATGATTAGAATAGATTATTCTAATCATGATTTACAAGATTTACATTCTAATCATAATTGCCATGTATTGCCATGTATTCTAATCATTTACACTGCCAAGATTTACATTCTAATCATAATTGCCATGTATTCTAATTGCCATGTATTCCAATCAAATTGCCATGTATTACGAGATTATTATGATTATTCTAATCATAATTGCCAGGTATTGTAGTTGTATTGTAGTCCGTTGGTGATTTATTGGAATATATTTACAAGTACTAATCATGATTAGAATAGATTAAATCAATTCAGAGGTGGTAGCATACTCTCGTGTTTCTTGTTTATCTTCATATATGATTCTCTTGCTAAACTATATTTGCGTAGTGGATTGATTAGTCATATCAGAGTATTTTTGGGCACAGTGATAGGTATGATAGACATGTGCCTTGTCACTTCATCTAGAAATGTTATCTATAGTAGAACCAATGAATTTTTAATTCTGCACCTAGAAGTAAAGTAGATGTCTACCTTGCTTCTTGAGTGAAATAAATTTGTTTCCATTTCACTCACACTTATGTCGTGTCTTGATGGAATTCGTAATTAGGTTCTCTTGCACCATGGAATTCATATAATGTGTGTTGATTTATAGAACTTTATCGTCCAGCGATCATCCTTGATGGTGGTTGATTGGTTAGTCAGTTTCTCTGGTGCGAATCGGGCGGGATGTAGACACCTCCATGTTCCTCAGAACAGTCGCCAGCCCTGAGACCTTAAATGGTTAAAATCGATGGTAACCTGGGCTTGAGCATTGCTTATGTGTCTTGGAGGTCCTAACTATTACAGGGTAGGAAGGATGGGTAGTCAGTCTTACTTATTGTTGTTTGATCGTCGTTAAACGCATGTTGTTACTGTGGTACGTCGTATGTCATCTTGCTGTGTTCGGCTTGCTTGCGTCTTGTTCATCGTTGGGTTACTAGTTTCTGCCTGAGTAGTCATCCAGGAGCCTATCTAACCTTCTCTCTCTCCAGAGCAGAGGACTAAGATTAAACGCCCTGCTTTCCTGTGCAAAAATAGTAAAACTACTATTATGGATTGTTCCTTATGTCTGTGGTCGTTTCATGTTTCTCGTTACTTGTTGTGCGCCTTATGTCTTATTTTTGTGATCATCATGGTTGCACCTTGTTAGTTGTTGGGTGGAAACGTAGAATCAAGTGTGTCGGTTTCCTTTTTACACGCGCGCACACAATTTAAAAAACAAAACAAAACAAAAGAAAATTGCACCCGTTATCTGAGTTGTTGTCATAACGAGGAGGATGTTACAATCTTGAATAAGCTCTCTAGCCCAATATGGCTCTCTTTTATGGGAGATTGTCATCTTAGGAGGTTCTTGAAACTCTGCTATGTCATGGTCTTCTATATTTCCTCATTAGGGGAAGTTACGAATTTCCTTACTGGTTCAACATCTATGGGAACCCCCCTCACTAATTCTGCAACTCTGGGGATTATGGGTTCCTCTTCATATACCTCTTCAAGCTGGAATTTTCTCGATTTCTTAAGCACTGCATATTCATCAAAGGTCACATCCCTGCTGATATCAATCTGGCGGTGACCTAGTATACATATATTGAAGGCCTTGGAGACCTCACAGTATCCCACAAATATTCCCTTCTTTCCTGAGGGTTCCATCTTGTTTATTTTCTCTTTCGGTATATGTATAAATATTGGGTAGCCAAATATTTTGAGATGGCTTACCTTTGGCTTCTTTCTAGAGAACAACTCTTCCAGGATCTTGAACCCAAGTGCACTATGGAACAATCAATTTTTCACATATACGACTGTCATTGTTGCTTCTTCCCATAAGCACATAGGAATATCTTGATCATGGATCATGGTCTTCACAGCTTCCATTATCGTTCTGTTCTTTCTTTCAGCCACACTGTTTTGTTGAGGATTATAGGGAGTAGTGAGTTCCCTCTTGATCCCAATATATTTGCAGAAGTTCACGAACTCTTTTGAGGTGTATTCTCCTTCATTATCTGACCTAAGTATCTTGATATTTCTTTCAAAAAGATTCTCTATCAAGGTTTTGAATTCCTTGAACTTGTTGAACACTTCATTCTTAAATTTCAAAAAATAAAACCAGGTATTACGAGAATAATCATCAATGAATAATACATAGTATACATACCCACTCATGGAGGATGATGGAATTGGTCCACACACATCTGAATGGATGAGTTATAGGACTCCTTCTTCTTTGTTGTCTCTCTTCGGAAAAGGGTTCTTGATGTTCTTCCCTCGTGCACATCCATTGCATACACCTTCATGATCAACCTTGAGTTCTGGTAAACCTGTGACAACATTTCATATGTATGGTAGTGCCTTGTAGTTAATGTGAGCTAATCTTCTATGCCAAAGTTCCCATGAGTTTTCAATGGAGTGGGTCATGGCAGCCTCTGAGTGACCCTTTAGCTTATACAAGCCATTTTCTTCACTTCCAATGATGATTTCTTCATTTAAGGTTTCTCCTTTATCCCACATAATAACTTCCCCATATATAAATGCAATTCTAAAGCCTTTCTTTTCTAAAGTTGAGATGGAGAGTAGGTTCTTTTTCAAACCTGATACATAGAGTACATACTTCATCTTCATTGAATTCCCTGAATTCAGTTTGTAGTTTGATTCTCCCACTCCCTTGATGGGATATTGGTAATCATCTCCAAGTGTCACTTTCTGAGAAAAAATCTTTTCTGAAATGTAAGAGAGAATATCTCTTTGTCCTATCACATTCTTGGAGGCACCACTATCAATGAGCCAAGTGTCCTCTCCAGGTGTTACCGATCCTGAGAGGGTCGATATTAAGACATGTTCTTTAATTTGTTCTCTTAACATATTTGCAGGTGGCTCTTCATATTCAACTGCATGGGCATGGTGCCTCTTTTGTTTCCTCTTGTATTCTTCTCATCTAGCTGGACAAAATTTTGCAATGTGTCCCATCTTGTCACAATGGTAGCATTGTACAGATGAGTAATCTCTTTCCTTTTGTTGTCCTTTCTTCTGAAATCTCCTTGGATGAGATTCTTTATGATTGAATTTTTTTGGGGGTTGAGATCCTTTGTATGTCTCTTTCTGGAAGTAAGAATTATTTCTTCCTCCTTTAGTGTGAGTAGTTAGGGCTTGATATTCATATCTTTCTAGTAAAGCCTCTCGGTTAGCTACTCTTGTTTCTTCTTGGATGCATTCTTCCCATAGACTATCAAACTTTAGTTTCTCTATTATGGCACAAATCGTTTGGATGAATGCATCCCAAGGTATTGTGCGACCATTTAGGGTTGTCATTATAAGTTCATCTTCGTCTATAGTATCTCCAATTGCTTCTAGTTGTTGTTTTAATTGGGATATTCTAGAGAAGTATTCTTGGATTGATTCTCCTTGCTGCATTCTTGTATTCTTGAGTTGAGTTATAAGATTCATCTTCTGGTTTATGTTCTTTCCTTCATATAGTCTGTTTAGGGCATCAAACATTTATTTCGGAGTCTTCATTCACTACTACATTGGGCTCAAATTATGATGGTTTAAAATTTTGTCGTATTCTTTTTGCTTCTTTTGGACTAAATATGTTTTTTTTTGGGGGGGTCCAACTGTTGGTCGCTCTAGTGACCAACCTTCCATGTTGGTCATTACAATGATGAAATTTAGTCGGTAGAGAGATGAACCAACATTTATTTTCTATAGAGACCAACTATGGCACGTGTGAGAATCAAATGTTCATTTACGACAAATCAATCCTATATATATCTCAATTATGACAAATTTGCTATAGTTGCAACAATCACTTTCTACAGTTGTGAAAATTATTTAGGTGTTTTGATGCTATGGTGTTCTGGTTTTTTATGAAATCTTGATTTCAATTCTCTTTCAAGAAGAGAAACATTGAATTGATCAGACTCTACATAGGTGATATTTTTAAGTTCAGTACTTAAAACGTTTCTGTGTGATTTAGTAGTTTGGTGCTATTGAACTATTTTATGGTTTATTTTCACTCCTTAAATCAGATTTTATGGTTTATTTTAACTCGTTAGAAATATTTAATGGTTTATCCACTTTTGATAGAGTAAAAATATTACTGATTCAACTACAATCACTCTAATTAGATTCAATCACTCTAATTTTGTTCTTATATTTCATGGAAATTCTTGAATATCTAAGTATCCTTGCCTTAGTAAATTTACATTTAGGGTTTCCTCCTTGAGTTCGAAAAGAACCAACTAGAAGTGAAGAGAAGTGGTTTTTTTGTTGATATTGGGCATCAGTACTCTTGTGTATCCCTAAATCTATCCTAATTTTTATTAGGGACTTAATATTATATAGTGTGATTTTGGGTGATAATAGATCCACCTCCTCTTATTAATGTTTCATGCTTTTAGGTTTCATGCTTTGTCCCTTATTTTTTCTGAACATGTTGTATAATTTTCATTACAAATATCTAAATATATACCAAATTATTTGAATAGATTTATATATTGTACTTATAATGTTTCAATGGATTTGTTGTAATAGGTAATTACAATGTCAACTCCAGACGATAAAAGAGATCTTGTTATGTTAAAGCGGCACATGGTGATTCATGGTGATGGGAAATGTTATTTCCCTTGGTGTGAATGCAGGGGTTTTAATGGAAGAAAACTACCTTTAAAAATAGTTGAAAAACATTGTAGGGAGAATGGGCACGTTGAAGGGGGCAATGAATACCGTCCCATGGTAAATAATTAGTTATTATAGATCTTTAAGGGTATTATACATTAATTGTTTTTTTTTAATTTATCTTTCAAAATAATATTTGTGATATACTCTAACTATATTTTATTGCTTCCATTGTTTTTATTAAATAAAATCATCCTAAGAATGCGATGCTTCCTAGAAGGAGACATTTTCATAGAGATAATACTGAAGAACAAGCTGAACTTAATCATGTGGATAATGGTGATCACGTTATTCCTATGGAAAATGATGATATTAATAATACAGTTGATGATGATGGGACAAATAGATTTATCCAAGACATTTATAATGCTCCAATGGATGATGATGTCAACATGGAGGAGGAAAACTTGCAGGATGATCATGATGACAGTGATGAGGACAATGATGATGAATATATTTTTGATAAACCTATCCTTCAAAATCCCACTGAATCCCTATATGAAGGCACAAAAAAAAGTGTTCTCTCTGTTGTAATGTTGTTGGTGAACTTGAAGGTATCAAATGGTTTGTCAAACACATGTATGACATATATCCTAAGGTAAGAAACATAATTTTACAGTTTTATGCAATTTTCAACTTTTATTTTATTTTATTTTTAGTGTCAATTGATGTCTAAATTAAGGATGCAATATTTATAATGATTAATATAATTTTCATTATTGATTTTTTTTTTTGTATATTGTTGTTGTAGGTTTATAGGTGAATATTTCTTACCATCACCAAATACGTTACCTCACACATACCAAGAATTATCATCCATTCTAAAAGATATTGGAATGGAATATCGGGCTATTGATGCATGCCCCAATGATCACATAATATATTATGGACAATATGCATCTGAATCGAATTTCTCCCAATGTCAAATCAGTAGATATCGAACTGACTAGTTAACAAAAAAGGTTCCTCACAAGTTTCTTCGTTATATTCCCATAATTCCATGCCTGCAATGACTATTAGATGTCAGAACATAGCACAGTTTATGGATTACCATGCATGAAATAAATGTGAAGATGATGTTCTTTGAATGCCTGCAGATGGTTCTTTATATAAAAATATCGAAGAAATATGGCCAATTTTTAAAGAAGAACCTCGTAATGTTAGGATTTCATTGGCAAATAACGGTGTAAATCCATTTGGTGAGATCATGTCTATCTACTCGGTGTGGCTTGTTTTTGTTATAAACAATAACCTTCCTCCTTGGATGTAAATACAGAGAGAGCACACAATCTTGGCAATGATTGTTCTAGGTATATTTTTATAACGATATTATTTTTTTAATGTTTAAAATTTCATTTGTCTTGTTCATTGCACAATTTCATATATGTATACAAGGTGTAGTAATTATGTGCATTTGTTAACCATTTAAGTAAGTACCAAGTGAAATATATGAATGTATATATTGAGCCTCTTGTCGATGAGATGTTAAAGTTGTGGGACAAAATCACTAGGTACGACATCTCTAGAACAATAGATCAAAGAGGATTTCAATTCCATGGGATTCTTCCATGGACAATTCACAATGCACCAAGACTAACACATTTTTGTGGTATGTAACACACTATTGCACTTAAATAATTTAGGTGTTGATGATATTATAATGTTTGCCTTTTAAATAATTTATTGTTATATAACTAATGTTGCCATTGATGCGTATCTTCTAGGTCTGCAAACAAAGGGTAAATTTGCATGTCCGGTTTGTGGTCCTAGGATGAGATCTCATTGTTCAAGAAGTTTAGGAAAGGAGGTGTTTGATGAATATAGGCACTTTCTACCTGAGAACCATAGGTATCTAAATACCGATAAACATATTTTCAATGGTAAAGAGGAGAGTGAGATAAAACCACAAAGAATGACACCACACCTATGGAAGTTGGAATATAACAGATCAAATCGTCAATGTAAGTCAATCTTCATCATCGTATTCAATATATTACATTTTTTAATTGTGTTGAATTCTCATGTCTATTGTGTATAATCTAACAATTGTTGTGTTAATTTCATTTATGTAACATATAGTTGGTCGTCAAGGCATTGATTTTCCTCCACAAGGAATGAAAAGTTTCCCCAAACAATTCAGTAGGTTTCCCTACTATGAGCAACTAGAAATAACTCATTTGTTTGACACAATGCATATCGGGAAGACTGTAACATAAATTTTGTGGAGAATCTTATATGGAAGGCGTGACAAAGAAATTTTTTCTAAAATTTGTAGTGACATTGAAGAAGCCAATCATGAAATTCTAAATATTATTGATTTAAATAGGACTAACGGAGTCGATCGAAATAGCCTCCCATGCTTATTTAAAGAAGATGAAAGAAATGTTGTAAAAGATCTCATTTGAAAAATTAGATTTCCAACAAGATTTGTTTCAAACATCAAGAATATATTAACAAAGAAAGGTGAATTTGGCGGGTTAAAAAATCATGACTGGCATACCTCAATCAAGGTAATTTATTTTGTATATTTGTTATGTATTGGTAAGAATCGATGTAATATTTTTAAATTTGGTAAATATATTGTTAATATGAAATCGAAAATTTATTAATGTGCCATTGTTTTGTTACAGTATGTGTTACCTCTATCTTTTCCCGGCAGCTTTGACAACAACATAAAACAAGTTATATATGACCTTGGAAAATACATGAGGTAAATAATGACATGCAATTTACATATTATTATTTATATGTAATAAAAATGTTGTAGAAGTTGTTGATGACATGTGTTTTACTTGTAATATTCATGTATACAATATTGTCTTTGCTGAAACATATTTTGTTCTTGTAACATTTGTAGGTGGTTTTCATCTAAAGAAATCCATAAGGAAGATATAAAATATTGGAAGAGAGAAATTCCTTGTTTAATGTTTGCAATGTAAAAGTATCTACCTCCATCATTTTTCAATGCGCAAGAACACTACCTCATACACTAGGTCGAGGAGATTGAATTGTGTGGACTTGTACACACAAGGTCAATGTGGATGGTGGACAGACACTTGAATTCATTGAAGGCTTTAGTTAGACAAAGAGCACGTCCCGAGGGTTCTATGGTGGAGGGGTATATGGTATATCAAACGTTAGTGTATATTAGCGATTATCTTCCTGATTTAGGGAGGAAAATTAATATGCATTGCATTTGGGGTGTCAATAATGTCAAAAATATATGAAGTGGAGTTCTTGGTCGGGAATGGTAAAATGAGGAAAGTGAAAGTTATTATATTATTTGATTTTTATCTATATTGTATTTCTTCAATTTATATTATACCTCCATCAATTATTATTATTCATTATTCTTACTAATTTATATTTTTTTTATTGTAGCTGGTCCAGTGTGGGATGCACTACATTTATACATTGCTAACAATCTTGATTGGATGAAGCTATGGATAGAACAATGTGAACAACATGATGGTAGGTTATCATGGGAAGGGGTGGATACATTAATTAAAAGAGATCATCATAATGAAGATCACAATCTTACGCAGAGGGAGATTGATTTAGCATATGGTTTAAAAGATAAGCAGGTAAGCATATAAAATTTTACCCTCACTTTTTGTTATTATACAAAATGTTAATGTATTATTTTTTAATATTTATTAAGTTTAAATACGTTTATTAATTATTAATTTAATTTTTACTTGTTGGGAATATTGTAGTTGAAGCACCACAAAGCTATGTGGTATAATGGTCGAAAATTTTGCGTCAAAAGGGTGGATGACACGAAGAAAAGCGTTGATTCAGGGATAGCTATAATGTTTCAAGTCACTAATGTTTCTTCTAGAAGTGGTAAACATCCAAGACTAATAGAAAATAGATATTGTGGATATTTGGATGATATAATCGAGTATGACTTCAAATCCTTCAAGATAATTCTGTTTGAGGTCAAATGGTATTGTTTATGGATAAATGAACGTGATCCTGAAAGAACTGTTATTCAGCATGACAATGGTTTTACCATCGTTAATACAAGGACATTTAAGCAAGGTCTAGAAAGTTATGTTCTTCCCAGCCAATGTGAGCAGGTATTCTATTGTGAGGTTCCCGGTAAACCAGGTTGGTCGTTTGTTGTTAGATAAGATCCAAGAGGAAGGCCTGTAAAGTATAATGTACCGGAAGAAGATGATATTCAAGAACTAGAAGGTGATACAGATGAACATGAGGAGGTAGACTGTGTATTGTCATATGACAAATTCGAAGAAGTTGATTGACCATATGATGTAGATGATAATGTTCTCGATGACGCTATATCTGATGATGATATTATGGAAAATTATGACAGTACTAATGATGTTTTTAATATGGACAATCCATTTGACGATGATTCTAAAATACCAAATGATAATACAGAATATGATGAGTTGTGTGAAGAAGGAAATCAATAAAATTCCTACATGTGGTCAGTGATTTGTACTATAGATCTCTTATTTTTTTTTACTTTCATGTAATCTTAGTGTCATTTTTAATTATAGTTGTTGAATCTAGATATATTGGGTATTGGGAAAATGACAATGTTCATGATGAATATGATATTGACGATTGTTGTAGGAAAATCTGCCTGCGGACAAGTAGATCGACCTCTAAGGTTTGGCCTTAACCCTAGACAGAAAAGTGCTTATCATGGACACTGAATTTCTTTCGAATCTATCTAAGCCTAATGCATGAGAAGGAAGAGTAACAGAAGTACCTCTTAACCGACGTTTGTCCCTGCACGCTCCGAGTTGCGCTCCAATCCTTTGCTCCTCGTTGAGGTCTGTGGACAAATCAAGATACGACCACTTCCTACTCTATTGACATTATCTTGAAAACAGATCTATCACTGAATGATAAGTTCATGTGGCATTAGACACAAACTAGAAAGAAACAGGCCAAGCGTGGCATATTAATGAGAATAACGACAGCAGTACTTACAATCGTAGATGCGAATGCGACAGCTTCATCAGGTCCTCTTCGTCTAACCCTTGTCTGAAAGATCCACAACCTGGATGGCAGCAGCTGCACTGATAACTCTTCTCTAGCTG
>ML834237.1:0-13109 GCA_009831015.1 Picea engelmannii
TTAACCATTAGACGCACTCAAGTTGTATTTGGCATATTTAGCAACATGAAAACTAAAATCGTTGGGCAAATCCCTTGGACTAGTATCCATTCAATTTTTTTATTTGAAAATAAAAGCTTTTATGATTTGGATTGAACTTGAAAATTTATCCCCTCAAATTCATTATCAATTTTTTTTGTGTATATATGGGAACAGGTCACTTTAAAAACTCCTAGATAAGATGCAAGAGCATCATCTGCTCAGAATTGAACTTGAGCCAGTGTAGGAAAACTCCTACCTATTTATTGTTAGACCACAACTCCATCCATTCAACAATGTCTTCTCTACATATATGGTTATTCTACCGCTAGAGCGTGTCCATTAATATAATGATGAACAATGTCATTACATTTATGCATTCATTAGACAACTTCAAAAGAATTTAGCTAGCTATATAAAATGGAGTAGGATAATGGATCAATGATTTGCCTTTTTCTAATTTGACTTCCCCGAAATTTGATGATTCAATTTTTGTTGCGAAACACCTTCAAATTTACTGTATTTATATTCCATGTAACAATTCTATAACCTCAAAAACCCTTGCCACACTTAGAATATGCAATCTCAATGCTTAAAATTTACAATTTCATGAAGAAGAAAAAAACCTACCAAATTCTCATAAAAAAACTTCAATTTAAAATATCATATAAATTCGCTAAACGAAAAATACAAAATTGTTATATCATTACTCCACATAAAATGGTTCATACATAATTTTATGCAAAATGTCATGTAAATTCACTAAACGAAAAAATGTGAAATCATTTATCATTACTCCACATAAAATGGTTCATACATAATTTTATGCAAAATGTCATGTAAATTCGCTAAACGAAAAATACGAAATCGTTATATCATTACTCCATATAAAATGGTTCGTACATGATTTTATGCAAAATATCATGTAAATTCGATAAACAAAAAAATACGAAATCATTATATCATTACTCCATGTAAAATGGTTCATACATAATTTTATGCAAACTATTATTTAAAATTTTAAAGTGGTGTGTTTAAATATTACAGAATTAAACAACATATTGAGAATTAGTGTAAGAGATATGTGTTAATCTTAGTCTTTTCTTTTTGAACTTGTCCGTTTTTTAATTGGACATTTGCTTTCCATCTGGAAAAACAAATCCATATGTTCGATATTGCCATTAAACATGGTAAAGGGGTGGTAATAATAATAATAATAATAGTAGTAGAATAATTTTAAGGTTATGGATTAGTTAAATATTAAATTAATGTATAAGACTATCTTATTTTTGTGAGACAAAGGACATTTTTTATACAATAATTTGATAATCATAAGCATTGTAACATTTAAAAGTATATACACTATTAGATATGGAAGCATTGCACACTCAACCAATGCCGTAGTAGTAATTATTCCCCTGTGACAAATACAATAAAGAAAACTTATTATAAATCCTTGTCTTATAACCCATTTTGTATGTTAGATACATATCACTTATGTTAAGGCCCTTGGGCCCCTATGTCAGGGCCTTGATAAGTATTCATTATTAGTTTATTTGTTATATTAGTAGGTCGGCTAGAACCTTTCATTGTACCCTTTGTCTCCTATATATACAAAGGAGACCTAGTCTTAGGATCATCATATTTTGTCTTGTGAATTGGATATATTGTAAAAGGAGGTTTCCCCTTCAAAGTGGACTATATTCATTGACTTATTATCATTTTCAAGGCACTTGATTCATAACATTTGGTATTAGAGCATCGATCATAGGGTTTTGTTGCTTCAAGTGAGTCATCTTGGCATTTTCACTATAACTTTTTTTTCTAGGATGATTAAGACAACTAAATTTGGAGGTTACTCAGAAGACATATCATAGTATGTCTAGTAAAAATTTCAAGGACTAGTTCGTTATACTTTCGGAGATATATCCTATGGAAGATAGGGTTTTGACTCATCCTGAAATCAATTTTAAACGAGTCATATTGGAATTTTTGTTATAGCTTTTTTTCTAGGAATTTTCAAATAGTAAAATTTTGTGAAGATTGAAAAGAAATGTCATAGTGCATGTGGTCAAAATTTCAGGTTCGAGTTTGCTATACTTTCATAGACATAGTCCAGGGAAGACAAGGATTGTAACTAATCTTGAAATCAATTATCTTGGTATTTTCACTGTAATTTTTTTCAATAAAGTTTCAAACTCTGAAGTTTTCATAATCCTGAG
This sequence comes from Picea engelmannii, assembly GCA_009831015.1. Taxonomy (NCBI): domain Eukaryota; kingdom Viridiplantae; phylum Streptophyta; class Pinopsida; order Pinales; family Pinaceae; genus Picea; species Picea engelmannii. The sequence goes on from ML834237.1 coordinate 2,241, forward strand.
TTGACATAGTGAAGTACATGTGAAATTTTTTTCAGATTTTGACTCTTATATTTTATGATATATTTCTTGTGGAAGTTAGGATTTTTGGACAAATTATTTTCTAGTGATTTCAAGAGCTTTTTTCGTGGTTAGCAAGCTTTCTTTCTTTTTTTTTTCTTTTTTTTTGAGAGAGACATGCTATGATGCCTTTAAATAACATAGGATCTATCGTTAAGCGGGTTAAATAATGGTTGGGGAAGAATACATGCAAGAAATACACATTGTTTCATGTGGTTGGAAACCCTGTTGGTACCCCTTCGAGTAGTACTGCATTAGACAGTACCTATAGACGTAATATCACTTCCATGTACCTTTGGGTATATAGGAAGACCCCATGGGTATACCTGAAACCATCTTTAGATAACCCATTTGGTCGTCTTGTTTCTATAGTACATTGAGAACAACACTCGAGGAGATCACTTTCTAGTACCTAGGTAGTCAAGTAGTGTGGCTAAGGGCACGAATGAGCCTCCTTAGTTATTTCCCTCAGATATTGGGTTGAGTACTATTGTTGGACCCTACACGTATATCAAAGAGTTATAAAACCTAACACTACCTTGTTTTTAGGATCCAATAACTTTTTTCCATGGCTCCAAAGAAAGATCCAAAAATTACTTCACCAATTAAACCTCCAGAAAGCTCCTCAATGACTAATGAATGAAATGAGGAGATATAAAACTAGCTATCCAAATTGGATAGTCAAATCAACGAATTGAATGACAGGTCAATGAAAAAGGATGATTTGATAAATACTCAAACAAAAATGGGAAGAAACGTGGATGAAAATAAGGAACTCATGGAAATAAAGATAGAAGAAAATAAGGAATTGATGGAAAGAAAGATGGAAGAAAATAAGGAATTGATGGAAAGAAATATGGAATAGTTGGAACAAAAGATTATAGAAGCCTTAAATGGGAGTCTCCCTAAAATTGATAAGGTGTCTAAAGGAACTCATGAAAATAAGGGTAGTATTCAGGTTGAACTCTAGGGAGATTTAACTCCAATAGTGGAGTTACTTATGGATGGTTCCCAAAAGGAGTGAACCTTCCCAAGGTTGAATTAAATCATTTTGATGGAACAAAGGTATTTACCTGGGTGAACCAAATAGAGCATTATTTTGAACTACATAATATTATGGATGATAAGCAAACGATTCACATAGTAACTTTGAACTTTGAGATTAAACCATATCAATGGTATCAATAGGTAGTTAAAAGGAAGCCCCGTTATTATCACTATACTAAGGGTTTATTTACAAGAGACTTAGAAGCACAACATGGGAAAGTTTGGGAATGAGACTATTTCAATCAATTGACAATAATCAAGCACTTAGGTGATATTGAAGATTATAATTCAAAATTCCAGGTATTGGCCAAAAGGGTGGATAACATAAAAGATGAACATATGTTGGAAGCTTAAATGGGTGGATTAAAAGAAGACATTAAACATGAGCTTTTCCTAAAACATCCTGAAAATATTATGAAAGCTATGCAATTTGCTCATCATATTCAAGCCAAGAATAAGGCTACACACAAGTCTATCATTGGAGCATATGTGGAAAGCATAGATCATTTTGGGGTTCATAAGACAACCTTACCTCAACCTACTCGAATATCATAGAAGGAAATGGAGGAAAGAAGAGCAAAAGGACTATGCTTTGGTTGTAACAACAAATGGTCAAAAGGACATAAATGTCAAGAAACAAAATTGTTCACCTTGGAAAAAAACGATGAAGAGGTAGTGGAGGCATCTACACAAAGAAATGAGGAAGAACTTGTCAACTTAAAAGAGCAGGAAATAGAGGTCGAAATTGTGCACAACATTGATTCATACAGGTGTGAAATATTTGTTAGTTGATTTATATGCCTTTTTCAAAGGACTAAATCATGTGTATTTTAAGTATCAATCCAGGATCGTAATCTTGGGAAGTGCAAACACTATAAGTGCATAATTAGTTCTTCTTTACTCTGAAATCTATTTATCTATTCTATTTCTACTTGTAGATATATTAAATGTAATTCTAGACACAAATAAGCAGACTACATATCTAATCTTCACAAAGTCAATGATCTTCGAACTATTGATTACTACAATTCACACTGGTAGAAATGTAGGTTACATATACATGGCTCTGCGGCGAGTACTTTGTTTCAATTGTTTAGATTAATATTTAAAGGGAAAATGCGTGTAATAGAGACCAAAACTTTGCAGTGAAACCAGAGAATAAACAATCAAGCAATGGTAACACGCTGAAAAAATGCAAGAAATAAATACAAGCATTGTAACTAAACCAATACAAGATGATATTCAACACTTTAATTTGTTATTAATTATAGTTGTAAATGTTGAACCTCGGGTCACAATGTTCATTCAATCTGAAAGGTTGAGTGTTCATGTAATAGTACCCTAGACAACTAATTTGATGACAATTAGGGAAGGATATTTCCTATAGATTGTAGAAGTTACCAATCTGCAATCAGTAAATTAAATCCACACTACACGAAAACAACATATTATGATCTACAAAAGTGATTTAATAACACAATCAATGAAAAGAAACTTAATTGAAAATAATGCAACATATACTAGAGGTAGGGGGGCCTCTTATCCTGGAACACGTTGCAAGAATAACCACGGACCTAAAGAACTATCAACACACTATATGAAGCATAAGGGCTTTTGTATTCAATGTCTGGAAATATATCAACAACTTATAATAAATGCATTCATTAATTCCTTTGTCTGACATCCCTTATAAGTGATGAACATTTGTTGGAAGCTTACATGGGTGGATTAAAAGAAGACATTTGTAACAACCCCCAGCCCAATTGAGGACCATTACATGCGGGAAACACATAAAAATGATTTTTTTTTGCTAATTAATCTTGCAGTTTACCAGTTACAGGAAAACATACAGATTTAACTATTGTTCGATACCATTAGTTAGATGCATCTACAACATGCTAAAAATGACATGAATGCAATTTAAATAACTCAACACAACAACATATAAATTTTTATTAAGCATTGAGTGAATGCACAACTATTTAACTCATAAATATAACACATAAAATAGATAAAACACTTATCTTTTAAAATAGTTGTGCAACCAGATGATTGGGACAGTCATTCCACCCAACCATAGACTTGTTGTTCCAAATATCAACAACAAGTCACCCCTGAGTCAAGGCTAGCAATCCACAAAAAATGGTGATCTCTCACTATCCACTCATAGCTCAAAAATCCCACAACCCACTAGTATTCTCCTACAACTATCTTGATTGTCCACCGACTCTCTTCCTCTCAACCTGCCCAAACCAAGGAATGTACCCCTTCACTTCGCTCATTCCATCAGACATTCCATTCATTTTATCAAGGTCTCTCTGGCACAGTTAACCATAAATCTCACTACCAGTAAACTCAAGGGAGCTCACTGCTAGGAAAACTACTAGGAAAACAACAACAATCACTTATTGTTATAGTGAAACTCACAAAGAATTTCAGTGTTTAGGCCTGACAACCTGGCTCTTCAGTCTTCTGCTTATGCTCCAGAATTCACCCTCCATGGTTTCTCCAATTCCAAGCTCTTGTTCCCTGCTCTTTGATTGTTGTTAATGCAAAACCTTCACTGTCTAAAATTGTTTTAATTGCCCATACAAATTTTCCTCTCTTTGGCTTACTTGTTTGACTTACACTCTTCCCCAAATTGATTGTACTCAACCCCCATGCTTCCAATAACTATGGGATGTGACTTCTCAGACCCACCCTCTTACATGTATTTAATGATTGGCTTTGAGGACACTCAATCAGAAATTAGAAGGTTCATATACCAATAGTAATTTTAGGAAGTGGGTTGACTTAATAGACATGGGTAATTCCCTCTGGACCTCTCTTAGACATTCTCTTAGACCCTCCCCTCTCTTGTGTATAATCAACGCCCATCTATGTCCTTGTCCCCTTAATAGCTAGCATCACATTTTATTATTATAACTTAGACATACATTTCGCATATTACATCGCCTGGCCACAACCATACATTATATCTACATTAAGCATTAATTAAATTGGGGATTATAGCGAGGATTTTGCATTCCCCCTCCTCTACAATTGTGCACTGTCCTTGGTGCACACTATGTCGACATACATAAATATACAAATTTACATCACAATACTTTAAGAAATAATTTTTTGCAATTGTACAACTCCAGCTAGGGTCAGGCACATATTTCTTTAATAATGACACGTGGAATACATTATGCACTCTCATGGATGCATGCAATGCTAGCATGTATGCAACTGGCCCTATATTTTCTAGGATTTCAAAAGCTCCACAATATCTTGTTTCCAACTTTGGGCAGCTTCCTAATCTTGGTGAACCTCTCTTCGCTTTCACTTTTAAAAATACATGTTCGCCCACTTTAAAATCTCTGAAAACTCTGTTATTGTCTACATAATTTTTCTACCTATCCTAGGAAGCCTTTAAATTCTACTTGATCTTTGTCATTTGCTCTTCCATTTCCTTCAACAAATCTAGCCCAATAACTACTTTGTCTACTAGATTATCCCAACTCACTTGTGTGTTACACTTTGTGCCATACAATGCTTCAAATGGGCTCATTTTCAATGAGGCTTGATACCCATTATTTTAAGGAAATTCCACTAAGTGGATATAATCCTCCCACTTTGATGGCTCGTCCATCACATACATTCTGAGCATATCCTCATTTATTATATTAGTCCTCTTCATTTTCCCATCTGACTCTAGGTGATATGTTGTACTAAGATTTAGATTTGTCCTAAAACCTTTGAACAAACCCTTCCAAAAATTGGAAGTGAATTTTGGATCTTTGTCTGAAACTATTGCCTTGGGCACTCCAAGTAGCCTAGAAAATTCTTTCATGTAGTTTTTTACAATATTTGTTGCCTTATTTGTTGTCTTCACAAGAATAAAATGTGTCGCCTTAGTTAATTTCCACCACCATGATGGAATCATGTTGCTTCACCATTTTAGGCAACTTTGTAATAAAACCCATTGTGACTACCTCCCACTTCCATTATGGAATGGGAAATGGTTGTAACAACCCCGATGGATGTATATGTTTAGACTTCACCTTCTGGCACTCTAGACATTTAGATATGTAATTAGCCACTTCTTTCTTCATTCAGGGCCAAAAGTATTGGCTTCTTACAGCTGTAATTGATTTATAATATCTTGGTTGCCCAACATATGTCACATTGTGCATTTCCCTCATCATTGCATTTTTCAGCTCATTGGAATTCGACACATATACTTTGCCTTTGTACATGAGAATTCCATCCTCTTTTAGTTCAAAGTCTTTAATTTTTTGCTGAAAAATACCTTGTTGTAATGTTTATTTTATTTTTAAATATTGTTGATTTGAATTTGTTACTGCAATAATTTTATCTTTTAATTAGATCAGTCTCGTACATGCTAATGGCCACAATAATCTCATGCACTCTCTTGCTAAGTGCATCAACCACTTGATTTTCCTTTCCTTTTATATACTTAATTTCAAAGTCATATTCACTAGGAAATTCCAACCATCTAGTTTGTTTGGAATTTAATGTGGGTTGTCCAAACAAATGTTTCAAACCACAATGGTCTGTCCTTAGCTCAAATTTCCTCCCCATGAGGTAATTTCTCCACCTTTTAAATGCATGAATAATGGCTGCTAATTCTAGATCATGGGTAGCATAATTCATTTCATGTTTTTTTAATTTTCGGGACTCGTAGCATACCACATGATCTTTTTGTGTGAGGAATCCACCAAGCCCTTCCTCGCATGCATCGGTGCACACCACAAAATATTCATCCAGATCTGCAATCTTCAATATTGACGCACTTGTCAAGATGTCTTTCAGATGCTAAAATCTCTCTTCACACTTGGGATTCCATTCAAATTTCACTCCCTTATTTTGCAAGGCTTGCAATATTTGAGAACCCTTTTATGAATATTCAGTAATACCTTGCAAGACCCATGAATGATTTGACCTCTATCACATTTCTTGGCATTGGCCATCCTCTAATGGCCTCTATCTTCTCAGGATCAACTATTATCCCTTCTGTGGAAATTATATGCCCCAAATAGTGAATCTTATTTTGATAAAAGATGCACTTACTTAACTTAACATACAATTTATGCTCTCTTAAAACTTGCAACACCATTCTTAAATGTTGTTCATGTTCCTCCTATGTCTTTGAGTAGATAAGTATATTATCCAGGAACACAATTACAAACTTGTCCAGGTATTCCATGAACACTCCAGAGTCCATTCATTAGGCACATAAAAACAGTTGGGGCATTTGATAGTCCAAATGGTACTACCATGAATTCATAATGCTCATATCTTGTCATGAATGTTGTCTTGTTGATGTCGTCTTCCTTTATCCTCACTTGATGATAACTTGACCTCAAGTCAATCTTAGAAAATATTCTTGCACCTTTCACTTGATCAAATAAGTCATCAATCCTTGGCAAGGATATTTTTTTTATGGTGACGTTATTCAGCTGTCTGAAATCAATACAGAGCCTTGGTGTTCCATATTTCTTCTTCATAAAAAGCATTGTGGCACCCCAAGGTAACACACTTGGACGTATATACCCATCTTTGAGCTACATCTACAACTCTTTCAACTTTAGTATGCACATTCTATATGGTGTCTTGAACATTGGGGCAACTCTTGGCACCAAATCAATAGAGAAATCAATGTCTCTCTTTGGTGGCAATTCTTGGATTTCCCCAAAAACATCTTCAAAATCCCTCAAGACTAGATGGTCTTCAATACTTGTCACTTTACCTTTGACTGCCTCTTCCATATGGGTTACAAAAATCTGACATCCCTTCTTGAAACTCTTTTTCAACTACATAGTTGAAATTTCTTTAACAACTACATCTCTTGGAATGCCTTAAACCTTGTCGTTCCTCCCTTCTTCATCAAGACATGTGACTGCCTTGTTGTAATAGTCTAGGACAACATAGTGTTTTTCCAACAATGCTAGAGTTTATGTAGTCATGGCTAGCTATTGAATCAATTAAAATTGTTATGGGTTGGTTATCAATCTTACCTTTCACTTCAATCATGGGGGATTTATATTATGCTTGCTTGTTTTCCAAGGCTGCATAAATCCTTGGCACGTTTTCTCCCATGTCTTCCACTATCTCAACCTCCTGATTGTTGTGGGTAGTCCTCATCCTTTGTGAGGGAAGTCCCTATATAAGTGATTTCCCTCACATGCCCAATATTGTACAGGTTGTTTCCTTGGCCTTTTCCCAAATGAATTTGCATTATTTTGCTCATTTTGGGTTGACTGACCTCATTGATTTGCTTGGGAGTTGTTCTTGAAAAAGGGTGGCTTAAAACCTTTATTCTTTTGATCCTTTTTACCTTTCATCTTGTCATTCCAAGCTTCTTGGAAAACTGGCCTTCCTCTACTATGCTCATAAATATGCTTTTCTCTCGTTATGGATTCCTTCAAAGTCCTACGGTTATCATATAATATCTTGTCATTGTAGAAAGAAGGTAAACCACTCATAAACCTTTGGATTTTTACCTTCTCATCCTTTATGAAGTAAACATACCTCAACAATTCAAAGAACCTCTTCTCATATTCATCCATTATCATGCTTCCCAACTTGAGTTCAAAGAACTCTTTCATCTTCCTTTCATAATAATGCTTAGACAAATATTTTGCTTGGAAATATCCTTTGAACTACCTCCATGAGATCCTCTTCTCATCAAGGTGTTTCGCTTGCTTAAGTTGATCCCACCACATTGTTTCCTTTTCTTGCAAGTGGTAGGTTGCAACTCTAGCTTCTACCCTTGAGGGGTAATCATGCAACTAGAAATATTTCTTCATTTCCAACAATTAAGCTTTTGCCTCTTCTCCTTTCCTATGCTCACCATTGAAAGTCAGTGGCTTGATTTTCCTGAGTTCGCCTTGCAAGATGTCTTCCTCAAGCCTTCTTATTTGCGTCTTGATAGGAGACACACTTGGGATACTCCCTGTCCCTGAACTTGCATGAGTTTTTCTCATGGATTACCTTGGAGAATGATGGAATCTGCTTATGCTTCTTGACTACCTATCATTCTCGTGATCATCCTTTCTACTATGGGATCTGGATGCAATCACTTTAGCACTAGCTGCTTGATTTGTTCCATAGTATTTATTGGCTTGCTTATGTAGCATGTTCATCCTCTGAAGTATCTCTCCCCAAGCCTTCATAATCCTTTCATTATCGTCTCTATAGCTTTGCACTTCTCTTTGTAGACTTCTCATAGTTACAGGCTCATGCCTGCCTCTCCTTTCGTCAGACTCTGTCTTAGAATTTCCAATGCTGACATGAAAACCTCTTATCTCCTCCTCATGGATGTAATATCCCTAGGCATATTCCATAACTCCAGTCCTCATATAAGAAACACATTTGTTTTCCTGTACCTCTAATTCTGCAAGAAATATGCATGTAATAATTATTGTTAGCACGTGCATACTATAAAACATATCATTAATTAGAATGTAGGTTATTCTTCATCTCAATTTATGAAGGAAACAATGCACTAAGTCAAAATTTGATTCCTTAGACACATTCCTCTCTGAAATAGTTCTCCAATAGTTGTACTCATGCCTCATTATGAGTTCTAAGCGCAAATTTACAACATTCACAAGCTGCAATTTCCACTCACTTACTGCTACAAAATTTACTTTACTATTTTCTGATAAATTTTTAGCATCCAATTCAAAATTCTAGGTAGACATATGTCTTCTCCTCCTCAATACCTTTCCAACGACTATTTTTTCACTCAAATCTGAGCTATTATGGTCCAGAGAAGTTTAGATTGTTTTCTCATTTTATTCATGTATGCTGCATGTGTCTTATTTCTCTTCCTACACATTTTTACATACCCGGATTCCAAATCTAGCTCCATGGTTGTCTTCTATGGTTCATAATATTTCCATAGACTTCTCATGTGCCTCAACCATACTTTTGAGCAAGGAGTTATGCCATCTCGAAGTAAACTAGTGTCGAAAATTTACCTTAACTATTTCAGTTGTAACTTTCTCATACGAGCTCTATTTTGAGCCCGAAGTAGCTCGTTGGAAATCTCTCTCCGAGTTCATTTATTTAAGATACAAAGACATGGTGTGCCTTTGGTACATCATATTCTCGTAAAAATTGATTGCTTAAAAACGTCGCTCGGGACCTCAAAATTGCCCCGTAAGTTTAAGACCTTCAAAAATTTGAAATTTTCATAGAAAATTGAGTGTTTTACTATTATAACAACCTTTCAATTCAAGCCATTGATCTCAAATGGGGAGAAATATCAACCTTTGATCTGAACTCAATCTATGATCGACGATCGACATTTTCCTTTGGGTGCATGTAACACCTACCAAAACTATGGACCTGACCATCTACCATTGGCCCTTTCCTTTGGCAACCGACTTGCAAGACATCACTAAACTAGCCTACCTAACCATTGACCATCAACCCTTCCTTTTGGCATATGAAAACACTTATCCAATTCATTCGACCCGACCATCAACCATTTGTTGGGTATGTGTTATATTCTTTGCATGTGTGTGTGTGGGCGCCTCAGATTCGACAACTGCGTCTGACGATCCCTCTAGTAGTGCTCTTTGTGTCGTGTGCGTCGGGTGCTTCCTAGGGGGGTACCAGGGGGGGCAGGTATGGCCCCCCTGGTTACGCACAACATTCGGCAACGGGCGGTAGCCCGGAGCCGACGGGGTTCGGGGCAGCTACTTTTAGCGGATTTTGCTATTTTTAGCGGTTCTCTAAATTAATCCTGGATTAAGGGATTAGGGTTTTGGTATCTACGGAATACCTAAAAACATTGTATATATTGTATGGTGAATGGTGAAATTAATACAAAAAAAAGGAGTTGATAGGTTTTCTCCCGGTTAAGGGTTTCCAATATAAATCTTTGTGTACTATGTGTATGAGCCATTGATTAATTTTTGTTTTTCTTAAGAATCTATATGCATTGCTTTACTTCACAGATTTAAAACTTACATGTGGTATCAGAGCTCATTTTTGGCTTCAGAGGGACGCCTTTGTTGCTGAGGGTTTGTAATGTTCCTGACTTGGCTAGTTTAGGAAACGCTACTAATGTGTGTGTAGGATCAAAGGTTTACAACATATAAATGATCATACAAATAATAAACGCGACAAAGGACTGCAAAGTTTGTAGTATGATATCTCTATGGATTACAAAATGGTCGAATGCGGCTGAATAAACTGGCAATACTCGACTAGATCAACAGACAAAGGATCTTAGTCGGAATACAAATAAGCAACCGCGGCTGAATAAAATAACAACACTCGGCTAGATCAAAAGACAAAAGGATCTTAGTCGGAATACAAATAAGCAACTAAAAGATAATACCCAGAATATGGGAGCACTGCGGAATCAATGAAGAATGATGGAAGACCTGGATGATCTTCCCGGTGACTAGGGTGTGTCTTTCAACACCGAAATTAGCCAACTAGTGTCTTCCTCCTGGAATACACTGAACTATTTATCCTAAGATGCACCTCTTCTCCTCAATGACAAGTCATAATCTGCATAATGATGAATTAGGTCACTGACCCTTCCTTTATAGCTTTCCAAAACCCTAAATCATGTTGAAACCCTAATTCACTGTTGACTTCCAAAACCCTAAATCACTACTGAAACCCTAATTCACTGTTGACTTCTATTTTTAGCTCATAATGACTTAAACGCGCTTTTAACCCTTTTTAGCTCAATGTCACTTTCCGAATATAACACCTGTGACTGGAGTGACCTCT
>ML834237.1:20619-31989 GCA_009831015.1 Picea engelmannii
GATGATGCAGGAGTGAATATTGTATTTGGAAAGGGCACTTGCAAGATGGTACGAGGAGCAATGGTGTTGATGAGGGGAGTTCGGTGTGGAACTTTGTACAAGTTGTTGGGAAGCACTTATACTAATGGGTGTAACAGTTTTGTTGTCCCTGAGCAGAAAAATAAAGAAGACAAGACCAATACTGTCCCAGAAAAGAAGACCATGTTGTGGCATCAAAGACTGGGGCATATTGGAGAAAAGGGCCTTCGAACACTACACGGTAAAGGTATGGTTGAAGGTATGTCTAATTGCACTTTAGATTTTGATTTATGTGAACATTGCATATATGGTAAACATAATCGAGTAAGATTCCCATCTGGTGCTACAAGAGCAAAGGGGATCTTAGAGTTGATACACAATGATGTGTTTGGACCTGTTCCTATTCCATCCCTAGGTAAATTTGTGTATTATGTTTCATTCATAGATGATTTCTCAAGGAACACATGGATTTATTTTCTTAGAAAGAAATCTGAGGTATTTGATAAATTTAAAGAGTTTAAGGTTGTGGTAGAAAATCAGATAGAGAAGAAAATAAAGGTATTGAGGATAGATAATGATGGAGAATTCTGTAAGAAGTGTGGTATAGCAAGGCAGAAGACTACTCCATACACACCTCAACAGAATGGAGTTGCAGAAAGGATGAACAAGACACTGATGGAAAAAGCAAGGAGCATGCTCAGCGGTGTCGAGTTAGGACAGGAATTCTGGGCAAACGCAGTGGGTACAAAATGTTACTTGGTCACTCGATCACCTTCATCAACGTTGGATGATAAAACTCCACACGAGGTATGGATTGGAAAGAAACCCTCTCTTCAACATCTTAGAGTGTTTGGTTGTGATGCTTATTACATGTACCAAAGGAAAATATGAGTAAGTTGGATAAAAAGGCTGAAAAGTGTATCTGTATTGGTTATAAAGATGATGTTAAAGGTTATAAGCTTTAGAACCCAGAAACCAAGAAGATTGTTTACAGTCGAGATGTTTTTTCAGAGAGGTAAAAGATGTTTCCAAACAGGAATTCCTACCAAGGCCCGAAGAACCTAAGAAAATAGAGTTGGAGTTGGATGATGCAAAATCTAAATCATCTGAAGAAGATGAAGCAGAAGAAGAAAAACCTCATACCCTAGTATTGAGGAGATCGGTGAGGGAAAGAAGGCAACCAAAAATGTATAGTCCACCTAATTTTTTTTCTAATTTTGCTTTATCTATTACTGATGATGATCCGAGAACTGTTAGGGAAGCAGTGAATTCAGAGGATAGTAAACTATGGAAGAAGGCCATGGTTGAAGAAATGGATGCCTTGGATAAGAATGAGGCATGGGATATAGTTGAGTTGCCAGTTGGAAGAAAATCTGTTGGTAGAAAATGGTTGTTTAAGAAGAAGTTTAATGCAGAAGGTAAAGTGGAGAAATACAAAGCTCGGTTAGTAGCAAAAGGTTATTCCTAGGTAGAGGGAATTGACTTTGGTGAGATTTTTTTTCCTGTTGCCAAGTTAACACCTATTAGATTTCTTTTATCTATTGTTGTTGCTTTTGACCTTGAAGTGGAACAGATGGATGTGAAGACAACATTCCTACATGGGGATCTGGAAGAACAAATCTATTGAAGCAACCAGAAGGCTTTGTAGTGAAGGGAAAGAAAGAGTTGGTCTGTAAGCTAAAGAAGTCACTATATGGTCTGAAGCAATCACCTAGGATGTGGTACCAAAAGTTTGATACATACATCCTTGAATTTGGATTTGTGAGAAGCAGGGCTGATCACTGTGTATATTCCAAGAAGGTTGGTAATCACTTCATTTATGTAGTGTTGTATGTTGGTGACATGTTGTTGGTAGGAAATAACATGAATGTTATAAAGGAGGTGAAATCACAGCTATCCTCCAAATTTGACATGAAGGATCTCGGTGTTGCTAACTCCATTCTGGGAATGGAGATTAAAAGAGATCGTGCAAATAGAAAACTCTGGTTGAATCAAAGAAAATATGTTGAGACGATATTGTAGAGGTTTAATATGCATGGAAGTAAACCGATCAAGGTTCCTATTCCTATAGGGGTAAAGTTATCTGCAGATTAGTGTCCCAAGACACGGTAAGAAGAAGAGGACATGTCCCATGTTCTGTATGCCAATGCAGTTGGTAGTTTGATGTATGCAATGGTTTGTACTAGACCAAACATTGCACATGCAGTGGGAGTTTTGAGCAGGTATATGTCAAAACCAGAGAAGGAGCATTGAACAACAGTAAAGAGGGACTTCAGTTATTTGCGTGGCACTGCCAATTATGTATTGTGCTACCAAGGAAGACCAGGATTAGACAGAGTGGTGGACATACATGGCTTTGTTGATGCAGACTGGGCTGGAGATATGGATCACAAAATATCTACAAGTGGGTATGTGTTTAACCTATTTGGAGGAGCAATCAATTGTATGAGAAAAATACAGGCTGTAGTGGCACTCTCAACTACAGAAGCTGAATACATGGCAGCCACTCATGCAAGCAAGGAAGCAATATGGTTACATAGATTGTGTTTAGGTATTGGGTTGGTACAACAAGCAGTGAGATTAGATTGTGACAGTCAGAGTGCAATCTTTTTGGCAAAGAACCCAGCTTATCATTCGAAGACAAAGCATATTGATGTTTAGTATCACTTTGTGAGAAACATGGTTGAAGAAAAGAAGGTGTTGCTGGAAAAGGTTGACACTTTGAAGAATGTTGCAGATTCATTGACAAAGTCTGTGAGCACAGAAAATTTCTCCTGGTGTAGAGTAACAATGGGCATTGTTGCCCTGGATTTTTGACTAAATAATCATGTGGACCCTTGGATGCAAAGAAAACAACAAGTGGGAGAATGTTGGGTATGTGTTATATTCTTTGCATGTGTGTGTGTGGGTGCGTCAGATTCGACAACTGTGTTTGACGATCCCTCTAGTAGTTCTCTTTGTGTCGTGTGCATTGGGGGCTTCCTAGGGGGGTCCCAGGGGGGGCCAGGTATGCCCCCCCTGGTTACGCGTAGAGTTCAGCAACGGGTGGTAGCCCGAAGTTGACGGGGTTCAGGGCAGCTATTTTTAGCAGATTTTGCTATTTTTAGCGATTCTCTAAATTAATCTCGGATTAAGGGATTAGGGTTTTGGTATCTACAAAATACCTAAAAACATTGTATATATTGTATGGTGAATGGTGAAATTAATACAAAAAAAGGAGTTGACAAGTTTTCTCCCGGTTAAGGGTTTTCGGTATATATCTCTGTGTACTATGTGTATGAGCCATTGATTAATTTATGTTTTGCTTAAGAATCTATATGCATTGCTTTACTTCACAAGTTTAAAATTTACACCATCGCCCATTTCTTGGATGACGCGGCATGACACATGGATGTAGACATGGCATGGCACATAGACACTAACATGTCACTCTAGCTAACATGGCATGACACGTAGATTATGACATTACATGACATGTCATCACCCTCCTCCCTTCATCGACGATCAACAAATTTTCTTGGATGAACCGAACACCTCACCAATTCTGTCGATCCCTGACCATCGACCATCAACGATCGTTGATTTCTCTTGGTCGATTGAAACACTTTTATGATTTCACCAACCCCCGATCACCGACCATCGACAATTTCTCTTGGTCGAACCAAAACCTTCACCAAACTCATCGATCTGATCATTGGCCATCGACAATTTTTGTTGGCAAACAAAACACTTTGCCGATATTGCCAACCCAACCATCGACCATCGACAAACTCTTTTGGTGAACTCCAACACTTAGAAATTTCGACCAAATCCTAGATGAATTTGGGTCGTCGATCTTCCATTTAGGATGATCTTGATCGTTGATTTTCTCCAACTTCCAAATGGTCAAAAATGAATCCAGAGCATCGATCTGTTTCATTTCCCAACCGCTGACAATGAATCACGAGTGTCGATCTTCTAGGCCTAGCCAAACCCCGAAAACCTTATATGTTTTTAAATCTATTTACAATGAATCTAGGTTGTTGATTTCAAAATCAAATGCGATCTCAGTTGTCGATCCATCAAACTTCACCCAATTCTACAGTTTTCATTAAAACATGAAATTCGACCTTCCAAGTCAATTTTAACTTTGCAACTCTGCATTTTGACACCATTGATCACAACTGAGAGAGTTATGAGGAAATTTCAAATTAAATGGTTTATAAATTTGGGGATATCACTCCAAAATTCATCGTTTTCCCCAAATCCATCATAGAACAAGTCCATAACAACGATTTTTTACCAAATTCGCGTTGGTTCTTGATATGGGTCCATTGTTGAATCAAAATCTCTAATACCAATCTGTAACGACCCCTATCCCAACCGAGGACCATTATGTGCAGAAAGAACATAATTTTTTTTTTTTTTCTGCTAACTAATCCTGTAGCTTACTAGCTACAAGAAAACATATAGATTTAACTATTGTCTGATACCATTAATTAGATGCATCTACAACATGCTAAAATCAACATGAATGTAGTTTAAACAACTCAACACAACAACATATAAATTCTTATTAAACACAAAGTGAATGCACAACAATTTAACTCATTAATATAACAGATAAAACAATTATCTTTTAAAATAATTGTGCAACTAGTTGTTTGGGACGGACATTCCACCCAACCATAGACTTGTTGTTTCAAATCTCAACAACAAGTCACCCTTGAGTCGGGGCTAGCAATCCACAAAAGAGGGTGGTCTCTCATTGTCCACTCACAACCCACTGGTATTATGCTACAACTATCCTAATTTTCCACCAACTCTCTTCCTCTAGACCTGCCCAACCCAAGGAATGTACCCCTTCACCGTTCTCAGTCCATCCGGCATCCCATTCGTTTATCAAGGTCTCTTTGGCATAGGTAACCATGAATCTCGCTATTGGGAAACTCAAGAGTGCTCACTGCTAGGAAAACTAACAGGAAAACAACAACAATCACTTGTTGTTATATTGCAACTCACACAGAAGTTCACTCTTTGGGACTGAAAACCTGGGTCTTCAGTCTTCTTCTCCAAATATGCTCCATAATTCACCCTCCATGGTTGCTCTAGCTCCAAGCTCTTCTTCCCTACTCTTTGCTTGTTGTTCATGCAAAACCTTCACTGTCTAAATTTTTTTTAACTGCCCATACAAATTTTCATCTCTTTGGCTTACTTTCTTGACTTACACTCTTCCACAAACTGATTATACTCAGCCCCCATGATTCCAATAACTATTGGATGTGACTTCTCACACCCACCCTCTTACATGTATTCAGTGATTGGCTTTGGGGACACTCAATTAGAAATTAGAAGGTTCATATACCAATAGTAATTTTAGGAAGCGGGTTGAATTAATAGACATGGGTAATTCCCCCTTAGACCCCTCTTAGACATTCTCTTAGACCCTCCCCTCTCTTGTGGATTAATTAACCCCCATCTTCGTCCTTGTTCACTTAGCAGTCAACATCACATTTTATTATTAAAACTTAGAAATACATTTCACATATTACATTGCTTGGCGAGAGCCATACATTATATCTACATTAAGCATTAATTAAACCAGGAATTATAGTGAGGATGTTACAACATTAAACATGAGATTTTCCTAAAACATCCTAAAAACATTATGGAAGCTATGCAATTTGCTCATCATATTCAAGCCAAGAATAAGGCTACACACAAGTCTACCATTGAAGCCTATGTAGGAAGCAAAGATCATTTTAGGGTTCATAAGACAAGCTTACCTCAACCTACTCGAATATCATAGAAGGAAATGGAGGAAAGAAGAGCAAAAGGACTATGATTTTGTTTTTACAACAAATGGTCAAAAGGGCATAAATATCAAGAAACAAAATTGTTCACCGTGGAAAAAATGATGAAGAGGAAGTGGAGGCATCTACACAAAGAAATGAGGAAGAACTTGTTAACTTAAAAGAGTAAAAAATAGAGTCCAAAATTGTGCACAACATTGATTCAGACACGTGTCAAATATTTGTCAGTTTATTTATATGCCTTTTTCAAAGGACTAAATCAGGTGCATTTTAAGTATCAATCCAGGATCGTAATCTTGTGAAGTACAAACATTATACGTGTAGAATCAATTCTTCTTTACTTAGAAATCTATTTATCTAATCTATTTCTACTTGTAGATATATTAAATGTAATTCTAGACACAAATAAGGGGTTTGTAGAACTAATCTTCACAAAGTCAATGATCTTTGAACTATTAATTACTACGATTCACACTGGTAGAAATGTAGGTTACAGATACAGGGCTTTGCAACAAGTACTATGTTTCATTTGTTTAGATTAATATTCAAAGGATAAATGCTTTTAATGGAGATCAAAACTCAACAATGAAACTAGAGAATAAACAATCAAGCATTAATGGTAACACACTGAAAAAATGCAGGAAATAAATACAAACAATGCAACTAAACCAATACAAGATGATATCCAACACTTTAATTTTTTATTCAATGTAGTTGTAATTGTTGGACCTCAGGTCACAGTGTTCATTCAATCTGAAAGGTTGAGTGTTCATGTAATAGTACCCGACATAACTAATTTGATGACAATTAGGGAAGGATATTTCTTGTAGGTTGTAGAATTTACCAATCTACAATCAATCAATTAAATCCACACTACACAAAAACAACATACTATGATCTACAAAAGTGATTTAATAACAAAATCAATGAAAAGAAACTTAATCGAAAATAATGCAAAATATATCAGAGGTAGGGGGGGCTCCTATCCTGGAACATGTTGCAGGGATAACCACAGTCCTAAAGAACTATCAACACGATGTATGAAACACAAAGGCTTTTCTATTCAATGTCTGGAAAATAGATAAGCAAGTTACAATAAATACATTCATCAATTCATTTTGTCTATTGACCCTCATAATCTAACTTGAGTTGTTATTTATAATTCATTCAATACAAAAAAAGTGAACACTTATGTCTAGCGCTTGGTCCTATAATCCTTGTGATCTACCACATCCACTAATAAAATCTAGATCTTAAAATAGGGTTGCGTTTTAGCTTATAGTTGTTGGAATTGACTTGAAGGAGAACACTTGCCCAGTTTAGATTTTGTGGATGTGCAATGAGTGTTGAACCAACTCAAAAGGACCATACATGATCTCCAAGTGGCAGATTTCTATTTGAGATAATGTTGATATGCAAACCATCAAAATGGTTACAAGATCTATGCATCAATTACAAGATTTATAATTCTTGTAAGATTTGATTAGTAAAATGAATTTTAGCCCTATTTTGTTTATAAAAAATTAGGAATATATGAATATAGACAACTCAATACCTTGAGATGCTCTTTAAGAGGTATATCTTGAGAAATCATAAATAATGTGACAAAAAGGGTAGTAATGAGGTGGAAAAGGGAGGAATAGGAAGTCAAAATGGCATAACAAACAATGAAGATATTGTCAAGAGAAGACCCAACATCTCCCCCACATAGAAGGTGTTGCATGTCCTCGTGCACTATATTGTATATCTGCATGTGGCTTCAATATAACATTGTTCCCAAAATTTGCTAGAATGTGAGTTGAAAATTTGACAAAATTGTACCCAATTCTAATGTTGTTTCATGTGTTTTTTGTTGCATTGATCAGAATGTCTAAATTGGATGTTGATGTTGTATTATTTCCCCCCCTTTTCTGCTGCATCATTAGCTTAATTTTTAATCTTTGATTCCACATCTTGATTTGTTGATGTTTCCTGTACCATTTTCTAGCTTGCCTCCTCAATAATTTATTCTCAGACTTCAGTTGTTCATTCTTCCTCTTAAGTTTTTCACTCAGGTTCTTAAGTGATTCATTTTTATTTTTAATGCGATGATCTAAGAGCTCTAATTCTTCGATCTCTTCCCTAAACCTTTCAATTTTCTTATTCTTCTATTCATTTTTCTACATTTTGGAGACTAGAAGAGTAGTAGAAGAATGTGGAGAAGATTCTTTATCATCAGCTGCTTTAGACTCCAGAATATCATAAAATGTTTGCCAATGAGTATCTATTTATGGACTCGGTGGAGGTTTTATAGTGGAATATCCAGTACGGGGCTTCTTTGGTGGGATTTTAAAAACTAGAATTTGAGTATCATAATCCTCATGACTTAGTTCCTTTTCCATTCTTTTGGTCATCAATAGTTGATCTCATGGATTTACTTAGGAAGATGACCCTCTGTGATTCTTTGGTGTTGTTAAATCAATTTCTTCTACTAATGGAATCAAACCCTCATTCTTTTGAAACTATAACTCATCATTATTACCCTCCTGGTTTTCGATAATGGGTTCTTCTATAAACCCATTTTGCAGCAAAAAATGTTCCCATGTTTCATTCCTTTTTCTTAACTCATCCATAACAATTATTTTAATCAAGTCATGATGGTATAGGCTTCTCTCTATATTCTAAGGGTTCCTCTGAATGCATGTTGCCATATTTCTAAGGTTTTCCATAAATAAAAGGACAAATTGATTGTTTGATTGGAATGAAAATGTAGAAGTAGTCTCATATGATAGAGGAAAACGAGGCCATACCTTCCTTCACATGTCGCATATTTCTGAATGAAGAAAAGAACCTCCCTCCAACTTTCTCTTAGCCAAGTCCATGTTATTCCCTTGCCCTAGTTAGGGTTATGTTTTGATTTGTGCAGGAATTGTGTCCATACTCCTTCTTGCATTCCTTTGTTCTTAAACCATTTTTCACCACTTTGACGTAACCATGTGTTCATTGTAATCGAGGGTTCTGAAACTTGAAGTGTCAATTCACCCACTTGAGCCCTGATCCTATTAAAACTTTCTGAAAATGCTTGTGTAACCTTGTTGTTGTGCCCCTGAAATTTCTTAAAGAATTGAAGCCACCCAACTTTCTAAAAAAAATGTTTGTATTTGGGCTAAGCCTCCAATAGTTCGATGTCATAAGGTTCGTGACATGATACCTTTTTTTGCCACAATTCGACACCTTTAATATGGAGGATATGTCTGGTACTTCGATCTCTGCTATCAACTATGTTAGTCAAGGGTTCATATACAAGGGTTACAAGATAATGAAATGGGGAATGGTATGAATTGAGGCGGTATGGGAAAAAAATTGTGAGGGTTATTTTGAATCAAAGCACCAATTTTGAGTCATCATCGGGTATAATAACCCATGAGATCAACAATTTATTTCGAGTAGTGGTGACAAGATTTTTAATCAGAGAAATGAATCAACCACTACTAATCATAATGGTACTAAAAACTTATTATGAGTTTGTTATGTGTTTATTATGAGGTAATATGGTATGCAAAATATGGTAAGGTAAGGCAGGGTTTAGGATTCAAGTAAGGCATCTCAGTGTTAAAATGAAATATTAATAGGCTAGGATATGAATGATAATATTGTGTTTCCTCAAGTATTAAGAACTCAATCAAATTGTCTTTTATGCTTCCCAAATATTTGATAAAACAAAAATAGGTTAAAAACATTTACCTCAATTACTTATACTGAACTTTGATTTCTCTTTGTGATTTATTGGATAGAGGCAAAGGATTTTATTACTAGATCTTTCATGTCTGGAACTTTTATAACTGGAGGTTGCATAAGCTTAAACGAGTTATTTGTACTATTGTAAGAAACTGACATTTGAATTTCTAATTGTGCAAGAACAAATATCTTTGACTGCGGCTAATGGATATAGAATCTAGAAAAAAAAGTCTTTGAATTGATCTTGGATCTTGAATGTTGACTTTTGAACCTACTACCATAAAAAAAATCCTCAGATGCTCAAACAAATGATAAAATCTGTCATTTCTGGAACAAGTGACAAGATCTACAGATCCTGTAATTACTATGAAAGTGTTGGAAATGGACATTGCTAAAAATTTTGATGAATGAGATTGAGTTCTGATCTCTTGCAATGTGAAAATACTTGAAATCGGGAACATTATGCAAATTTTTGAGTTTTGCACCTCTGCTTATTTTGAAAAAGAAACCTAAAAATATGGAACCAATTGCAAGATCTCACAAATCCTTAATAACTGTTAAAATTTTGGAATGATGCTACTAGAAATTGAAAGAACAAACTTTTAACTTGGATTGCTAGAGATCTGGTATTTTTCAAACAAAGTTTAGGTCTAGTTGCACCAAATATCTAGTTTTCACAGCTACATACATACATACATATACATATACATATACATATACATATACACATACATCTATATATATATATATAAGTTTGTAGAAAAAGAAAGAATGTTTAGTTTGAGGTGCAAGTAGGCAGGAAACCCCCCTTGCTCACAACCTCCATTTCTGGTTGTTGCAATAAATTTTGAACAAAATCTTCTTTGGTCACAGGCCTCTGGAATAATTTCAATCTATGGCCATTGACCATAAGACTTATAATTTTTTTCTTTTAAATCATATAATTAGTAATGGTTGTTGGGATAAAATTCATGTGGGTTCCCTACCCCAAGTCCAAGGTCTAATGTGGATCTTTCATTGGGGAGAACCCTTGATGTTGCAGGTGGGACATTCCCCCCTGTCAACATTTTGGCACTAGAAGGAGGGATGAATGACAAGACTACTCGTGTGGGGTCGTTCTTAGAAATACAATAACATCTCATGGCTCCTCTCTCATACACTTGTATGGGATCATGTTTTTAGTCTTCCAATACCATTACATGTTATCCAAAATATTATAGTAGATCTCTTGTTTAAATTTAAGTTTTATGGTGAAGGAAAAACCTCTGCATTAGGCATCTTATCCATTTTAATCGTACACATTGATTTCTCAAAATTGTTCAAGACAATGAAGTATGAAAGTTGTTTACCCTCACATTGGAAGGACACACCCATGCTTGGTATATGGAGCTATCAACCAAATCCATTCATAGCTGGAAGTAGTTCATATGATTTTTTAACTACGCATGAAAATTCTAACTATGAATAACTTTGTTATGAATATGAGGAAATACCAAAAAATAAAAATGAATTTGTTGATGATTTTATATCAAGCGTTATGAAGATTTATTATATATTTCATGAGAGTGACAAACACTCTCAACAATAACTCCTTGAGTGGTGTTCCTATCTCCTTTCTATTCTAGAAGAAGAAGAGATATCCTTTGACCATGAGCAATATTCAGATAGTCACACACGTCTTCCTCTAGAATATTTAAAGCAAGAAATATCACCTTGTGACGAACATGATGGTCTAAAAGGTACTAGTCTACAAAACAATCTTGAAAAAGAGTTTAATCTGGGAGATAGTGTAATTCCCGATTTAAAAGAACACATTTTACACTATCTTGACTCATATGGACAT
>ML834237.1:32039-50140 GCA_009831015.1 Picea engelmannii
TTTATATTATGATTTTGGAAATGAAACACAAAGTGAAAGTGAGTTAGACTTTGGAAATATCGAATGTATGTTTTTACAAAAGTTTTCAACTCAGACTCACCAATTACAAATCTACTCGAAAGGAGAGAAGGGGAATGTTCAAGCTTTGGTTAATAAACAATAAACTTATGGAGTTAGTTCATTTAGGAGAAATTATTTATTCACTTACAACTCCCAATCTGAGATCCAAGGGATAAATGAAGTAAATCTTATGATAGCCTTGTATTTGATCATGACATTTATTTGTTGGAAATGGACTTGTGTAAGGTTGGATCACTCCTTGACCACATGCAAGATGGTATTATCAATCACCTAAAGCGGAGGTTGATTGCAAGGGGAGAAAATTATGCTACACTCAACAAATTTTCAGGTCCCCAAGAAGAATCAACAATAAATTTATAGTCAATCATCTTACAAAACAAAGTGGATGATACTTTAGAAACAAATATAGTCTCTCGACAAGCATTATTCTACAACTTCAAATTAATCATCATGGAAACGTATGCCACCTACCTTCAGATCCATGTCCAACAATCTAGTATTGTCAAAGCTATTTTCGAGATGCTATTGAAACTTGGTTGTAGTCATCATTTTCTCAACGTTTTCCAGAAATTGGTAAGTGTCTACTTGCTATGAATTACATGAATTACTTCCTTGATGCTATAATTATTTTGATCTTTCATGACAAAATATTTTAGCCATTTAAACCTTTGCAATGATCTTATTTTTCGTTAGACTTTAAAATCCTTGGATGGTTACACTGGAATTATGATTTTACCTGACATACATATGTTTGTGGTTAATGTAGGTTTTTTTTAGTAAGTAAGTTTCTATAAATTACCTTCCATGAAAAAAGTTGTATATATTGTTTGCCACGACCAAAAAAATATAGTATCAAAGTAGCAAAGGGACTAATACTCTTTATGCCTAAAGTGTAGTTTGTATTCTGAACTCAAAAGGAGAAAGAGTAAACATTAACAAAATAACAATCTATCTAGGAGGAACCTAGCTGTCCAAATCCATATTATCTGAAGGAGTAGGCTGAGTTATTTTTTGGGCAAGTTTTTTCGCAGTAGGTTTTTAAATTTCCAGTGAATCCAGAACTCTGATAGATTTTTTGAGCATTTGAGTTGGTTTAAAATGGGGCAAAACCCTTGGAGTAAGATTCTGAAATGCATGGAACTTTGATCCATGTGAAACTCAGACTACTCCTGAAAATCTAATCGGATTCAAGCTCATTTTTTTTGCCTGAAAAGCAAAACTCGAGAAGGAAGATTGCTCCCGAATTAACCTACTCCTTTTTTGACTCCTTTTTCTAAATTGACAGATGATAGAGGGATGGGTTGCTGGAGAAGAATGGCATCTTGACCCGTCATCTCGGTTTCAAAGTGTTGCGATTGACAGGTGGCATGCATAGCGATCAACGAGGATTTTCGTCCATCCAACAACTCAACGCGTTAGTGTAAGTCTGCAATGTCCCTGCTTACTTCAAAGATCAGCTGAAGAAGTTTTTCCAAGGTGGCCTGGCTGGGTGGTGAGTTGTTCCCGTTACAAGAATCCCTATGAGAGTGAAATGATTCCAGATCTAGTGCTATCACTCGAGGACAAACGTGGGAGTCCAGAGAGGGAGACTGACGCCGCAGAGAAGGAGGTCAAGGTGAGACTGGACGAGGACTGAAACCTAGGGAAACATCATGACTATCAAACCATTGCCTCAGCTCCATCTGCATTGCTATGTCCCTCGATGCCAAATTCTCCATGGTTGCTGGGGCCTGGATCTCTCGATGCTCTATAGCTTCTGGCTCTGTGAGAGCGGGCTCGTTCCCTATGTTGTGGAATTTTGGCCTCTGAAGATGATAGTTGATGCCCAGTTTGTTCAGAATTACCCTGAGAGCGGCCAAGAAGATGCCAAATTTGCAAGAGTAAACCTCGAGCTAGTGCAATTAGCCTGCGTACTGAGGGGCGATGCTTAAATGTCATTGGTTGGTGGATTTAACAAATCTCCTGAAGTACTATCCATTCCGCACAGAGGTCAGTGTTCAGTTAATTCTTCTCCCCGCTATGTAGTGCCATGCATATAGAGTAATGAATTCAACAACTCCTTTTCTTTAACTCTTTTTCTTTAATGTGGTATTAAATTTCTGGTTAATCCTGAATTTTGGTCGATTTTCTGAGTATTTGGGTTGGTTTAAAATGGGACAAAACTCTTGAAGTAAAGTTCTAAAATGTCTATCTCTGAAAATCTTACCAAACTAAAGCTCATTTTTTTTTACTGAAAAACTAGTCTGTTTGCTCCAGACTTAACCTACTCCCTCGTACCTAACCCGGATACTCAACGCCCGCGAGGTGAGAGACCTGAGCTGCCAATATAGAGTAATGACTTCAACAACTCTTTTTCTTTAACTCCTTTTCTTTAATGTGGTATTAAATTTCTGATCAATCCTGAATTTTGGTTGATTTAAAATGGGGCAAAACCCTTGAAGTAAAGTTCATTTTTTTTACTGAAAAACGAGTCTCTTTGCTCCAGACTTAACCTAGTCCCTCGTACCTAACCCCGATACTCAACGCAGATATGGAATGAACTCGGTCGGGTCTTGTCTGCCCGGGAGTTGAGAGACCTGAGCTGCCAACTGGTCCTTTTCATTTGTCTAACATATTAACTGGATGACACTCCATTTAGGGAAAATACAAAGCAATAGTCTAAATGTTCTACTTTTTGGTTGTTTTTCAACAATTTTTTTTTGTTTGATTTTGCCCAAAATCTGGTGATGAATGGTTGGAACTACAAATTTGAGTGGCTAAGTTTGTATAATCTGAGTGCCCTAGGAGTTTTTCAGCACACATGAATTCAGAAATGCAATTTGCAGATTTGAGTGGCTAAGTTTGTATAATCTGAGTGCCCCAGGAATTTTTCAGCACACATGAATTCAGAAATGCAATTTAAACAACAGAAAATAGAGATTTAGTCCAAATTTACATTGTCGGATTCCAGCCAACCAAAAAAACCCAAAAAATAGAATGTTTAGCCAACTCAAATACAACTAGTAGTTAATGTAGGTAAGGATAAGGTAACATAGCTAGATTAATGTAAATAAGGATAGGGTAGCATAGCTAATTTTGTTTTATTTCCTATGTCTAGAATAAAGGTTTTGGTTTAGTTTTAACATTTTTTTTTTAGCATACAACTTAGTTTTTATTAAGTTACTTTGCTATTTCTTTCTCTTATATTATAGATAATGGTCTCATTTTCTTTATCGAATAGTCTAGTTTTGCTCTCTAAATTTAAATTTTGGCTTAAGTAGCGAGGTTTTCTTAATTTGACATATGAGCCATAAGCATAAGTGCATTTGATAAAGGAGATTTTCTCATTTTGTGAAATATCCATGCAACATGAGATTGGTAAGCTAGAAAAGCAGAATAGAAACATCCAGACAAGTATGGTTTTTTGTTTAATTTAAACATTAGATATTTTGTCGAGTCTTATAATGTTAATTTTACAAAAAAATCCCCAATCTATTTGATGAGGAAGATAGATTGGGAAGTAAAATCAATCGATGAATCTTATCATTAAATTGTGTTCTCAAAAAGGTACATATGTTAGATGTTTTGGCCTAAATTTTGTTCTTCAGCCTATATTTATTAAATTTAGAAGATAAGTTGTTTTAAAGATTACAAAGCTTATTAAATCTAAGGGATATAAATAAAAGTGAAATAAGAATGTTTGAAGAGTAATGTATAGAACTTGCCATGATGTCTAATAGATTTTTTTGGTCATGTCACTTTATGTTGGTCATGGTGTTATTTTATGAAGGTTGGTCATGTCATTTTATGTTCGTCATGGCGTTATCTTATGAAGGTCTTTATATGCAATAATGTATTGTGGATAAATTTATGTATTTGAGGAAAGAATAAAGAACATATGTATGAATTATCAAGCCAAGAAATATCCCTTGAAACATTAAAGAGTCAACTTTTTGAAAAAATTGACACATATCCAGAGCATAGTAATTTTAGAATTTTATTTAAAATTTGTTTTTTGGATAATGTCTTAAAGTTTTCTACATATATGTTTTAGGCTCTTTTCTCTTTTGTTTCCTTTCATATAATAAAAACCTACATCATGCTTGAATGATTTTCTTATGTAGGGATGGAATGCACCACTGAATAATGAGTGGAAAATGAGACATGAATCGAAATTTGAGAAGATTCTTTCAGAGCATTGCATGGCATGTACATAGAGAAAATTTGGCTAGCAAAAGATTCAAAAGATATTTTATGAGATCATTATAGGAAATATGTCATTGGAGAAAACATGCACCCCCTCAAATCCATGTACCCTTGCAATTCTAAGAGTAAAATATATTGTACTTGGTATGTGCATCCAATGGAAAACCTTAGTTCATGATAACTATAAGCACCAAGGGGTAAGAAATCAATAATCAAGATAGTTTGAAACAATCAAGGACTAAATCAATATAATCGAATTACTCCTATGTCTAGTTTTGCATAGAAATTGGTATTTCTTCTACATAATTTTGAAGCATTGATTTTCTGATGATTCATATTTGCTTCTAAAGTGAATTTAGTGTAAAGCAACTTTATCATCATTATTTATGAGTAATTACTCTTTTTTACAGTTCATTTTTGTTCATTAAAGATTAATGGTTTACATCCAAAGACTATGTGGTTTGCTCAAACTTGATTTCATTATTATAGATTTTCCTTCTCTTGCTATATTCCTCATAAATTTGTTGTAGGTTTGAGATTACTTTTGTTTACTTCTCCTTTCTTTCGATTTTTAAAGAAAATTCTAGACCTATCTTTAACATCACTTTTCTTCATATTTGTGTAATTTGTACTTTCATATTCTCTTTGTGTTCAATCCTGATGATTTGTTTGGAATAGTTGAATGAAGCAATACAATATTATGAGTTTTTTTATGATAAAACATGACACTTAGCAACCCAAAAATATTGATGAGATGGCCCAATCATGCAAACTCAACCCTTAGAATCGGGCACCATCCCTCTTTCTTTTCAAAGCCGCTTCCTCTAAATTTATTTCAATTATTTATATTTATTCGAGGTTTCATCTTACATATATTTCCTTTCTGGAAACAATTTTAACCTTGCATGGATTTTTCGCTTGCTAACCCATTTTGTAGTTCCCTCGATGCTTAAGTGTAGGGCTTTGTAAAAAATGAGTACTTGTTAATCTTTGTAGTCTTTCATTTTCACTTCTCAGCCAGGTCCTAAATAAAGAATCCATGAATACATGTCTCGTGCTATTTGAAGAAGTTAAAACAATGGTGGAATTGGGGCTTCCCTAAATAACATAGTCCAAGAAAATATTAAAATCAATTAAGTGATGATTCAACCAACTTGAAGATACCATCCATTTCCATTAAATAAGCAGACCATGTGAAAGGATTTTAGTCATACATCCAGGGCTAAATATATTTCAAGGCATATTCTTATTATTTAGACATGACCAATCCTTGCCTAAAATTAGGCATGATCCCCATCTGTTGTAAAAACCTATTGTTTCCACCATCCACCATTGCTATAACATATACTTTTAATTTGGTAAAAGGATTGGGAAAGGAAATCAGTCATATGTGGGGGAATGTGGATATCTCTGTCGAGACTATGGACACTCACTAGTAGTGGAGCAAGGTCTATGATGCCAGGGTGACTCCACTAGGGCTATAGAAACTTGTAGGTAGTGGAGCAACATAGCAGTTATATTCAACCCTATTTAAAGGAAAACCCCATGATTATGACTATTACCTAAAACATTAGGTGAAGCTTTAAAGAAAATCAACTCCATAATTTGTATCTTCAGGAAAAGATGCTAAGTAATTGAAGCTACATGATTGAAGTATTATGGTTTCAAGTTATAATGGAAAGGCCTAAATAATCCATTTGTTTGAACTCTAAGATATTATTCCTTTTGAAATTTTTGGCTTCTTGTTAAAAAAGATATGATTGAATTATAATGATTTAGAGATTCATGGTTTCACCCAATGTCTTCATTTTTTGAGCCCTCAACAAGCCCCCCAAGTTTTGGAAAAATCTTGGAGTCCCTCCACTTCACTGATATGAATATGCTTTTGTATTTTTAGATTTACACCGACCTTGGTCTCTTATTTCCTTGTTGCATTATTCATTCTTTTTAGATGGTTAAGTTAGATAGGCCTTCATTTTCACTTGCTTGATTTTGACTTAGTCTCTTCCTTCTTTGAACTTCATTCCTCAATGACTCTATTCTTCAATTGACTTTATTTGTTTTCTTCCTTAAGCTTTATTCCTCACTAAGTTTTGGTTTCTTTCTTTCCCCAATTTTTTCTTCCTTAATTTCCTTTCTTCAAACTATTTTGGCCCTATATTTCTAGATTAGGCTTGATCTTTAAATCGAGCCTCTTCTTATCCTATTTCTTGAAGTTCTTCCTTGATCCCAAAATAAAATCAATTGCCAAATTGAGACCCTTGGTAATCCATTTTTGGTTATGAGTATTTTTTTAGTTCGACTTTGATCCTTTTCTCTTAACTCCTCTTTCGAACCTTGAGTTTTTATTCTAATGTCGAGCTTTCCTTTTGAAGTTTTTTATCGAGTCTTGGGTCTTTCTTTTAAGCTCAAGTTCAAACTCTTTTCCTTTCTTTATTTACTATTATGAGAACCAAAGAAACCCTAGGTAGGGTTATGATACCGAAATCATGATCTCCATAAACACTAAACGATATTATTCTTGAACAATACAATATTACAATGAGGGTCCCCACTCTTATAAAGAACTTGGGAGACCAAAGCCCTAAAATAAAAAGACCCTAGTATTTTAACCTAAAGTCACTAAGGTGACTTTATTACATGGGTAAGCCTTATATCTCTAATACCCCCCCATAAGGCATACAACGCTAAAAAAAAATAAAAAATCTGAAATCAAATACATATACTGAATGTAAAACACATAAATTGAACACTAACCATAAGTGACATCCTTTAGAAGCTTCTTCTTTGAACATAGATCTCAGACTAGTTTGAGCTCTATCAATGTAAGAAATCCATAATTAAAAGCCATATTTTTTTTATTTTATTTTTTACTTCTTTTATGGATATATCCATCATGAAAATGTTTCCAGGTTGTTTGGTTATTTCATTGCAATGGTGCCAAAGATCAAATGCATCAACCTGAAACTCTCCATCACTTTAAACGTTATTTACAATTACACTCTGATGTCTTTAACATGATATTGTTAATTTCCATAATTATACTAATACATAATATCCAATAAGTATAAATAGTGCTTACACACATCTTGCACTTTAAACTTCTACATGATATCTTCAAAAAGTTCAAAGTTCATGTAACTACATTCATAAATTGCTAGCCTTCTCTCTCATGTGGTCTATTGCTTAAACATACTCTCTGAAAGTTTCACCTATGATATTCAAACATTTCAATTCACAATTCCAATGGTTGTGAGTATGTTTTTATCTAGAGCATGGCTTGAGTCGATGCATCTTATAAGGATGAGGCTTGAGTTCCAATATCTCATATATAATTAGGCCTTATTAAGGAACCTTGTTCCTTCTTCAAAGAGCTTTCCTCTATCTTATGGGTCATTTCCCCATAGAATAATGTATCACTTCTTTCATTAAAATCCCAAGGGACTAAACACAATTAAAAACACAAGGGTAAAATCATGAATGTGGGTGTTTATTTTGCTTGTTTTTTAGAAAAAAAAATTATATTTTTACAAATTCTTCAACTTCAGGTAAAGATTTTTTTATTTTTTTTTTAACTTTAGAATTTCACTTTACAGTAAAAACAAAACTTGTAAAGAATTTTGTTAGCTTTCTATTGACTATTTTTCAATATTTTTTTATTGAGATATGATATGTCAACTTAGCAATTGTTTGACGGTATGTTTCTTAAAAATGAAGGGAATGATAATGAGTTATGTTTTTCCCCAACAATGTATCCATTATTAAACTTTTGTTTTTGACAAATGAAATATGTTGCAACAATCCAAAGAGACTCTATTTTATGTTGACTATAGTTTTGAATCTAACGGATGAATATTATAATTTCTACAATTTTTTGAAGTTGACTAATCTAAAAAAGTTTTAAACACATTTTTTTTTACCCGTCATGTAATTTTCTTATTTTTTTACTTAAAAGTAAAATATAAAAATACCCTTTTGAAGAGGACAGTCTAAATATTATTAATATAAATTTTCCATAATTTTCCACTGTGTATTTTTACAGATATGGATTTTTCATTTGACTGACTCATAATGTCACTTAAAAATAAATAAGCTAGAGAGAATTGAGAGTTTTCTACAAACTATCCCATTTGCAGATTTTCTACCCCATGATTTCTTACACACTTCCTAGAAAATCCAAAATGGACTTCCTTTATTGATCTTTCATAGACATTGTTTTAGGAGAAAGGGAATATGAAAGTAGACTTAGTTTCAAAAGCTTGTATTTTTCGTTGTCTATAGCTAAAATTGAGTATAGTTGTTGCTTATCAATAATTGTGCATATTAGAATATGTTTAGCATTAAGATGACAAAATCCAAGCTCTCCATAGTCTAAATCGAAAATATCCTAATTGAGAACTCAAGGTAGATTGGTAGGATAGATTAGAATTTAATTTATTTAGGGTGGTTAGGCAACTTGTTTTTAAAGGAAAATGCTATAATTTGTTAATTCTATAAACAATTGTTTTAAATATTTTTTATCAAATAATTCACGTAATTTTATAATTCTATAAATATATGTTTTAAATATTTTTTTATCAAATAATTGAGTAATTAAAATATTTTTTTATCAAATAATTCGCGTAATTTTATAATTCTATAAACATATGTTTTAAATATTTTTTTTTATCAAATAATTGAGTAATTACATTTTTTTTTTTCTTAAAATAATTAATTTTTTATTAAAAACAATTTCATAAACATACGTAATTAAACAAATCTAACTAGAAACTACGTGGTAAATATAAAAATTCAAAACCTATTGCACTACACGCGTGTGTGATTAAGATCATGTGGAACGGTTTACTATGCCACTTTATCAATTTATTAACTTTGAAGGTTAAATAAAAAATATGTTTAAAATGATGTGTAGTAAATAAGCTTGCATCTGAACAACTAGGGCTCTGAACCAAGCGGTTGCCATGGTTTGGTGGCTAAGGAAAAACCCTGGTTAGGATCTACGAGTAGACTGGACTCTACACATTCCTAGTGGATGTGTTAGTGGAGTAGGATAGACTTAGAGTAGGGTTATAAATGTTCTGGAGGAGGTATTGTTACTAGGGTTACGATGGTTGGTGAGGTGGTAGTACTTCTTGATCATTTGGAAGAGGATAAGTGGTGGAATCAGGGAGGAATCCTACAACCCGACGAAGTCTACAAGGCCTATCTTCAAAGGTACAAACATGCAAGAGTACATGATGATGTAAGGGGTGGTCTTTACGAGGCGAGAGAGGAGGAACGTTTTCCTATAAGGACAGTTGGCGCTTTAGTGGATGGTCTATTGGACGGTGGAGTAAAGTATGCAGTAAATTCCAGTCTCGAGAAGGGTGAGGTGTGGGGAGGTACGTCAGTTAAATTTCACTCGGACAATACACCAAAGGTGTTGGCAGTCAAACAGTCTAGCAGGGTGATTGCGGGAGGTAATGGAGGGAAGTTTCTAGCCGACAACAATCCAGAAGGTCTGAATGGTGTAGGAGAGGGAATACAATCCAGTCCTGAAAAGGAAAGGTATAGGGAAGTAGAGCGGACGCTAAGCGAGGTAGCGGACCTGCGTGAAGTGGTGGAGGAAGCTAGAAGGAATGCGACAACATGAGTTGGTGCGGTGCATAGAGTTGGAAAGGAGGTTTTAAACAAGACCTCAACAAAGGCTTGGAAAGTCAAGAAGGTAAATCCAAGGGTCACACTTGGCAAAGACATAGGGATGAAGGAGATAATTTTACTCTCTACGCGCGGGTTGGTTGGTAGATTCGATTATAGGGCTATGGGGGCTCAGGAAATACATAGTTGGGTGGAGGATACCTGGTACCCAGAGTTGGGTTATATTCCTAATGTGTTTATCTTGATTAAAGGGTGGTACTTCTTTGTTTTCAAAACCTTGGAGGATGCAGAGCGGATTCATAAGCAGGTGTGGCTAGTCAAGGGAGGGAGCCTTATGAAAAAAAAGTGGCACTGCGCATTTAATCCAGAGAAAGAAACTATTCAATTTGGACATCTCTGGGTTGTCTTGCCCGGTTGGTCGCTCTCCTTGTGGAATCTGGAAGAGCTAAAGGAGACAAGTGATGCAATAGGGAAGTATTTATGCAAAGATCCAAAGCTTTTCTCTGGATCTGATAGGCACATGGATAAAATTTTGGTGGAGGTGGATTTTCATGAGGGTCTGCCAACATAATTGAATTAGAGTGGTGAGGTACTATGGTGATGTAGCGACTGGAATTCCTGGGGGTTCCGTTTAGGTGTTTTGAGTGCAAGAGGACGTGCCATTTACGACACCAATGTCAGGGGCAGAGTATGGATGAAGTATTTGACAACTATGCGGATCCTAGCAAAAATGGTGTTGTTGATTTGGAGAAGCTTACTGATGGATGGCCAGAGTACAATTCCTTCTCAGCATTGGAACGCGATATACCTGTGGGTAAGCTCAAATATTACTTACCTTTTGTCATTAATTCTCCTTCTGCCAGTTTAAGTGAAGGTAAAATTATTGTAGGATTGAAGTCGCAAAATTCAGCCGAAGTATCCTTAGAGGGTCTTGGGGAGGGTATTGCTCCTGTATGTGAGGTCCCTTTGCTGCTGAAATTGATGGACAAAGAGGTAGATCCATAGTTCTTATGCCCCGAAGGGAGGATAGATTTAGGGAGGAATTTGGGAATACTGACAGTTAAGAGTTTTGTGATTGGGGGGAAGGAGACCCGTAGTGCTGAGGAGGATAGTTTAAAGACTCGGGGTATTGGGGGGGTGTCTAAGTTCCCGGTTGATATAGGGAGTCTTTTGGGAGAGGGGTGCATATCATCGGAAGGGATCCATACTGAAGGGAGTTTGGAGGTTGATGATTTGGGGATTGTACCACAGAGTGGCTCAAAACCTGTCGATTCCATAAATTGCTTCACGATAGATACCTTATCTAAGAACGCAAAGCCTGCAACTCTTGTAGGGGACCCCGAGAGCTTGGACTGTACATCTTTCCCTGATTTTTTTTCAGGCTAGGCCATCTGTTGCTATAGTGGAGCAAGGGAAGGGGAATCACCACATGTCAGAGAACAGATCAGTGGAGAACGGGATCACTCGATTGTGCTGTTGGAGGTAGAAGAAGATATTGTTGATCATGTATCGTCTTATAGAGAGATCCTCACCATAACACCTTTGTTGATTTATGTTGGAGGGGAGTTTTTACAAAATCCAATGGGAAAGACGAGTAAATATATGACCCCTTTGAAACCCATCTCACACAGTTCGGGGGGTAAGGATTCATTGACAAAAGGGGCAGTACGAGGAGGTCTTGAAAAGGACTTCTCGCCTTTGAAGACTAGAAGTGCTAGGAGGTTAGGGAACGCGAAGCAGCTTGGAGAGTCTAATTGTTACACAATGGTTGATGGTCCGAGGGTGCTTAGAGCACAAAAAGCCCTGGCAAGAGTAAAAAAATGAGTGTGCTCACTTTAAATGTGAGAGGAGTGGGGGGCAACTCCAAGTACTTAGCCCTAAAAAGACTTTTAGACTTACTGAAACCTTATGTATTGCTTATACAGGAAACTATGGTAGGGGTGGAAAAAGCAAGGGATCTATTTGTTAAATTGCTACTACACTGGGTTTTTTTTGGAGTGGACTCCACAGGTCTCTCTGGTGGGATTCTCTCAGCATGGAATCCAATGAAATATGACTTTTTCGCTTACATGATTCTTGCAGGGATACTGTTGGAGGGACATGTAAAATACCTTGATGGAAATTTGAAGGTGATCAACTGCTACGGTCCTTATATTGACAGAGAGGTCTTTTGGGAGGATATCAAGAATGATGGTATTTTCAATGAACAAAATCTAATCCTGGGGGGCGATCTCAACTTTACTACCTCATTTAGAGAGGTGTGGGGTGAACATACTAGAGTAGATCCTTTACAACCATACTTTAGTAAGCTTCTACAAGAGGAGGGGATGGTGGATGTTGAACCCTTAAAACTGCAGTCTACATGGAGAAATGGTATAAGAGGACATGAGTATATTTCCAAGAGGCTGTATCGATTTCTGATTTTTGAGGACCTTGCGACTTCATGATTTAGATACATATCTGTAGTGTGTAATCTAAAGATTTCTGATCATATGCCAGTAATACTACACATGGAAAAAGATAATAAAGAGGTCAATTTCCCCTTCAAGTTTAATTCTATTTGGATGGATGAGCCATAATTTGTAAATTTTGTCAGGTCCAACTGGGTTGGACTGCTGGGAACAAAGACCTTAAATCCTATGGAGTCATTGGTAAAGAAGCTAATGTTACTCAAGACCTTGATGATTAATTGGGAAAAAAATAAAAAGCTAAAACCAAAGGAGGAATTGGTTAAGTTGGAGGTAGACTTATATATAAGTTACTCAAATCAACCTGGTGGATTTGAGAATGAGATAGAAAAATAGTTGATTGCTGCAAAAGAGCAAAGAAAAATGATTCTATTGAGACAAGAAGAGGAAACCTGGAGACAGAAGATTCGACTGAACTGGATAACATCAAGTGATAGAAATACTGAATTTTTTCATGCCTATGCTAACTCTAGGAAACAGATCAACACTATATGGGAGTTGTCCAAGGAGGATGGGACAATGATAACTAGCAATCAAGATCTACAAAATGAAGCAGTTGGATTCTTTTGAAATATTTTCTTTGGCCCACCCTAACCTTTCCATTACTGACCAACTTGCAATATTAAGGAATTATCCTATAATGTTCACAGAAGAAGATAGTCAAAGATTAACCTTACTTGTAACTACAACATAAGTTTTGTCGATACTCAAAGGATTTAAAGATTCAAAAAGCCCTGGGCCAGATGGCTGGACCATAGAGTTTTTTTTTTTTTTTTTTTATATTCTGGGTGATGAATTAGTGAAGATGGTTGAAGAATCAAGAAAGAAAGGTAGGGTTTCTGGAGCTTTGAATGTAAATTTTCTTGCTCTGATTCCAAAGAGTGAGAATCCGAAAAATTTTGGGGATTATAGGCCCATAACTCTTTGTAATCTGATGTATAAATCATTACAAAAAGTATTGCCAGTAGAATTAAAACTTCTCTGTGCTTTGGTATATCAAAGGAACAATTTGGCTTTCTAGAGGGCATGCAAATCACCGATGCTATCGACATAGTTTAGGAATCTTTGCATAGTACTAAGGTTAAAAATATCAAAGCTATGGTACTTAAAATAGACATGATATAGGCATATGACAGAGTTGGTTGGGGTTTCCTAAGATTGGGGCTGCTACAAGTGGGAATGAGCTTAGAAGCAACTGATTGGATCATGGGGTGTGTAACCTCTGCAAACTTTGTTGTATTAATTAATGGTAAGCCTACATACTTTTTTAAAAGCTCAAGGGGATTACGACAAGGGTGCCCATTATCCCCTTTACTCTTTCTTCTTGTTGTGGAAGGCTTAAACAAATCTATAAAGGAGTAGGTTAGAGATAAGAACTTATAAGGTATTCCTGTGGCTAGAGGGTTATACATTACTCATTTGATGTTTGTTGGTGATATTATTCTATTTGGAAATGACAAGTTTGTTGAGTGGAATTTATACAAGGACCTTTTAGAACTGTTTAGTAGAGCCACTGGTATGGCTTTTAGTCCACATAAATCAATGTTTCTTGAAGTTGGTTGGACAACAGAGGATATAACTTTATTGAAGGAGATTCTTCCTTATGATGTAAAATATGTAGATGTAGGGTTCAAGTATCTTGGTTGTTTTCTTAAACCCAACTGTTATAATAAGGTTGATTGGTATTGGTTGGTGAGAAATTTTGAGAAAAGGATTGCTAATTGGAGCCTGAGATGGTTAAGCTTAGGGGGAAGGGTGACACTGGTTAAAGTTGTACTTGAAAGTATACCTGTTTATTGGCTCTCTCTGGCCAAGATTTAAAAAAATATACTCAATATTATCAGAAGGAGAATGTTCAGTTTTATGTGGACTGGTAAAAAGGAAAAAGAAGGGATACATTTGATAAGCTGGGATAAGATAGCTAAACCTAAAAAGCTAGGGGAGTGGGGTATAAAAAATATCTTTACTTTTGGGAAAGCACTTGCAACAAAAAAATTGTTGAGGTGCCTCATGGTACCTGGCTTTGGAATGAGGTAATTTTTAAAAAATATCTTAGGAAGAAGTCTGTGGTTGCATGGCTTAGACAAGGTAGCAGAAAGTGGACCGGTGGCTCTAATATTTGGAGGGCTCTCACATCGTCTTTAAATATTTTAAACGAGTGACTGGTCTGGAAGCCAAGAGATGGAAGGGATGTCAGAATTGGTACTGATCCCATGATTGGGTCACATAACTTTTATCAACTCTCAAGGAATCTTATTTTAAAACTAAAGGATCTAGGACTTGAATTTCTTGCACAAGTAAGAATTGTGGATATGGAAAATTCTAGACAAACAGGGTGGGTAAAGGCAAAGGTTTTAGGATTGGAAGGAGACTTGAAAGACGAATGGAATAACTATGTGAAAGGTTTAGTGAGTTTGGGTATTGAACTGAATAATGACAAAGACTTATTAATGTGGTCCTGGGATACCAAAAGTGGTCAAGTAAGTGCAAAGAAAGCCTATGAAGTTCAAATGCTGGAGGATGTAGAGATTGAGCCTGTTTTCTAGTATAATGATCTCTGGAAATGGCAGTTGCCATTAAAAGTTAAACTATTTATATGGCTATTGTTATAATCCATAATTCTCACTTGGGAAAACTTAGTTAAAAGAGGATTTCATGGCCCTAGCAGATGTATTCTCTGTGGGAATTGTGAGGAGATTGTATATCACTTATGTGTGGGTTGTATCTTTACTAAAGATATCTGGGTTTTAATGCTTAAGGAATTAAAATTGGATGGTGTTTGGGAAGGAGGACAGTTTAGTGATTCTTTACTTAATTGGAAAAGAAGGAAGGGAGAAAAACTAGAAATTCCATGTCTTATCTGTTGGGAGATCTGGAAACATAGAAATCTTGCTATCTTTGAAGATAGACCCCTGAATAGGGACATAGTTTGTACTAGTATTCTACAGGTTTTGGGAGAAACAAAAGTAGGACATTTCACTAAGGATAGGAGGATTGATAGACCACCTTTACTTCTTTGGGACTTGGCTGTGGGTTTTTTTTTATGGTGCCTCACAAGAAAGGGGTGAGATATGTGGAGCAGGAGCTGTATTAAAATGTCTAGTGCTGAGTACTTTAAGAATCAAAATGAATTGCGACAATGGTACTAACACTAAAGCTGAACTATATATGTCATTCATGAGGAATTAAGAGGGGAGGAGGACTGCTTTTCTCGGAGCAACCACAAGCTAGGGTTTGGACAGTCGCGACCATTGCAGAGGGTAGCATGAGCACCAGAGGAGGGGGTAAGGGGACCCCCTCATACAAACATATAGTGGTAGATAGAGGGAAAGGGCCAAGGGGCAGAGTATTCAAGGCACTAATGACAGGCACCTCGAGATCAAACCTTGGAATAGGTTAGGAAAGAAATAAGGGGAAAAGTGAATGCAGGAAAGACGAAGCAAGAGAAACTCAGAACAAGACGCAAGACACAACGAAGACCAACCGGACCGAAGGGCGTAACCCATGCAAACCCAAATCAACACTGATACCCAAGGTGGTATTGAATGATCCACATACGCAACTCTACAGAGATCAGATGAAGGCGCATGCGCTAATTTGCAAATTTATGGGATTATGGGCCACAGAAAAAGCGCTACGCAACTGGATCAAATATCACTGGAAGCCAAATGGGGAAATGGAGCTCCATCTGGGCTCAAAAGGTTTCTTCATAGCGGTTTTCATAAACCTGGAGGACAGAGACAAAGTATTTGAAGGAGGGCCATACTTCCATGCATCAGCAGGACTGTACATGCAACCATGGAAGGATAATTTCTCCCCAGAAAAAGAGACCTTCAAAAAGGTACCAGTCTGGCTGAGACTCTACTCCCTACCCTTAGACTACTGGTTACCCTCCACTTTCGAAGCGATAGGGAATAAACTAGGGAAATATATAAAGACTGTAGAAGCAACCCTAAAAGGGAGATACACATCATACGCAAGAATATGCATAGAGATGGATGTGTCAGGAGCACTCCCAGAAGCGATATGCCTCGAATTCAGGGATGAGGAATGGATCCAAAACATCGATTATGAACAAATACCCTTCCGATGCAGAATATGCCACGAACATGGTCACCTGATCAGGGAATGCCCTCTTAATAAAAAGAAAGAAACGAAAAAT
This sequence comes from Picea engelmannii, assembly GCA_009831015.1. Classification (NCBI taxonomy): domain Eukaryota; kingdom Viridiplantae; phylum Streptophyta; class Pinopsida; order Pinales; family Pinaceae; genus Picea; species Picea engelmannii. The sequence continues at coordinate 48,573 of ML834237.1, forward strand.
TCCAAACCACAGTAGGATGAGGATGGATTTGTTAAACCAAATACCAGAAGTAGAGCCATCAAAAGGCAGAGCAAAACCCAGGCTGGAAATAACCCAGAAGTCCGGTTAGTTCGGAAGGAAGGGATAAAACCAATCAAGGGGCAGAGGCCAAGAAGGATATGACAACAACTCAAGAACTCCGAGAACAAACACCAAACGAGCCCACAGACCGACCTAACAAACATAAGGAACAAGAAAGTTGTGCAACTCCGATGGAACGAGAAATCAGAGATGACAACACCCCCATGCAAGACGCAGAGGGAGAGGTGGAAATGACACTGAGTGAAGTAGGCACAGAAGATCCGGAACTCAGAGACCTGGTGGAAAGGGAAGGGATAGACCTCACGAACATACTGGAGAAATGGAAAAGACAGGGAGTGGACAATGTACCAACATAGCAACTCAACCGCACCCAGTACTTGTTCCTCCTAAGGGAGGAAGCCAAAGCTAGAGGCCAAAAGCGAGCACACGGGGAGATTGGTCACCTAGGAGTCAAAGCCGATGAGGTACAACCACAACTCTCACCCAAATAGATGCGGAGGAAAAAAGGCAGGAAATCCAACAGTGTAGCCCTGCAGGAGCTTGGAGCGCTACTAATAAACTCGGGTAAGATAAAAAAAAAACTCTTCCCCAACTCCCCCTCGCATGTTTAAACAAAGGTTATACCATGGAATATAAGAGGCCTAAACAACCCAAGAAAACAATGAATCCTTAGGAGTAGACTAAAACAGGAACAACCAGATCTTTGTTTTATCCAAGAGACCAAGTGTAATACAGAAAGAATGGAAACAATCAGTCAACAACAATGGCGCAAGTACAAGATGGTGGCCATTGGAGGCCACTAAATGGTAGGAGGCATCCTCACCCTGTGGAACCCACAAGTACTAAGCCTAATAGTAGCTGAAGCGACAAGGCATACCATTACGGTTCGCATGCAAATCATTGGGAACACATAGGAGATTTTATGCACTAATGCATATGGACCCCAGGTGCCAGAGGATAGGATAAGAATGTTAAGTGATCTAGCAGACCTTAAAAACTGAGCCAACAACTGCCATTGGATCCTAGCTGGGGATTTCAACATCATCACGTCACTTGCAGAGAAAAAGGGAGGGACAAGAATATTGGATAGAGATGCGGAGGAATTCTCAAAATTCACAGACACAGCGGAAATGGTAGATATGAAAACCAAAAATGGCCATTTCACCTGGAATAATAAGCTAAGGAGCCAACATCAAGTAGCAACAAGACTTGACAGATTCCTAGTGTCAGAGTCAGACATTATGCAGGGGATAACCTTAGATTGCAACATCCTTCCATGGGGGGGATCTGATCATTGGCCAGTGTAACTAGAAGTAGGCTTCCAGACCACACCAAAGAACAAAACCTTCAGATTCGAGAAATTTTGGATGGAACACTCGACTTTCAAGGAAAATATCAAGCAGTGGTGGAGTGAAGAGCAACCAGAGCAAGGGACAAGGATGTTCAAACTCTACAAGAAACTAAAATATATCAAATATAGGCTCAAG
>ML834238.1:0-16927 GCA_009831015.1 Picea engelmannii
GTAAAAAGGATCAACATTGGCTTAGTTTTTAGCACAAGGAAATTTTGTAAAAAATTTCATTTTACCTGTCACTTCTCATTAAAGGAGATAATGAATGGGGAATTTATTGTAATTGTATAAGTGTTTCTCTTACTTTCTACTCTTAATATTAATAAAAGGAATTTTTTTTTGCAGTGGTTGAGTCCCATTTTGGGGATATTTTTTCTCCACCCGAGTTTAAGTGGGACAAGTTATGTTGATTTTTCATCCTCTCTTTCTCTCTTGCTCATTTTCCAATGGTGACAAGAAAAATTGTGTTAACTAAATTCACTAGCACAAATGATTTCTATTGGAGAAAAAGAATGCAACCCATATTCATCACTAAATATTTATGGGAGATTGCAACTAAAGGTAATGATCCTTCTAATTAAGAATGTAAATCATTGGATGTTAATGAAAATCAATCTCTAAAGGAACTTATAAAGAAAGATAATGAAGCACTTTCTCTCATAGGCGGTGTAGTTGATGAATCAATATTTCCAAGAATTAGTTTCGTAGAATCATCTAAACAAGCAAGGGATATATTAAAGAATACTTATGAAGGTGCATAGGTAGCTAAATTGTAAACATTAAGAAGAAAATTTGAAAATGCTAAGATGTTAAGATCTTGTTAATGAATCAGTGAATGATTATATCAGAAAAATACACAATCTTGTTAATCAAATGAGGTTTCGAGGTGAAGAAATTCCAAAACGAAGAATGCTTGAGAAAAATTTAAGAAGTGTTGTGCCTAAATTTGAAATGGTTGCCACAATTATTTAGTTTCTAAATATTGAAATACAATGAGAATTGATTAATTAAGTGGTTATTTTCTAATTTTTGAAGAAAGCACCACCAATGAGCACATGGAAAATGTTGTTTCCACGAGGTTTAGAGGAAGAGGTAAAGGAAGAGGCACAGGAATATATCATAATCAAAGTTATCATAATCAACATCAATAAAATTCACATAATTTCAATAATTATCAGGGAAATCCATCCACCTCAAGAAGAAAAGGAAGAATTTTAAGTCGGTTTTTCAATGGAAGAAGCAGAGAAGGATCTTGAGGAAGAGGAAGATATGAGTCTAGAGAAATATATGGAGAACAATGTTACAATTGTAACATATTTGGTCATTTTGAGAAGATTGCAGAGCTAAAATGCATGATTTGGAAAACAAAGGTGTCAATACTGTTGTTGGAGAAACTAGAAATGAAAAGTTGTTTATATAAAATTTAATGGAAAACAATGAAGAAAATGATGCTTGGTACATTGATTTGGGATGTTCAACACATATGGCATCTCGGGAGTAATTGTTCACAAGAATAGATGAAAATTATTCATGTAAAGTGATATTTGAAGATGATAGTGCTTCAAAAGTTAAAGGGAAAGGTACAATAAAAATCCTAGCATTGAATAGCAAGAACAAGTTCATTGATAATACATTGTTGACATCAGCATTGAAAAAGAACCTGTTTTTTATAGGGCAGATGATGGAGAAAAAATACAAGTTTGTATTTGATAACAAAGAATGTTTAATCATGGACAATCTCAACAAAAATGCAATTGTGGCAGGAGGATAAATTATTGCAAACAGGATTTTCAAATTCACTTTTGCCTCAAGTGAGTCACACAATTTGAAGGATATAGAAGTGGTGAATAAAAAACTTTGGCATTTGAGGATGGGACATTTGAATTTCATGAAATTGGTGTTGATGAAGAAGAATAACATAGTGAATGGTCTTCCTTACCTTGATGTTGATGGTGAGATTTGTGAACGATGTGTGTTGGGGAAGAATCATAGAGAGCTTCTTGAATGGAACTTGGAAATCTAGAGAATGTATTGCATTAGTACATTCAGATCTACGTGGTCCAATGGAGACTTTGTATTTTGGGAAGGCAAGATATTTCCCAATGTTTATTAATGATTATTCAAGAAAAACATTGGTGTATTTTCGGCAAGAAAAGTGAGAAGTCTTTGCAACACATTTTGTTGAGTTTAAGGAGATGGTTGCAAAACATAGTGGCTTGAAAATTCTCACCCTGAGATCAGATAATGGGGGAGAATACAAATCCAATGAATTTATGAACTTTTGCAAGAAGAATGGTATAAGGCGAGAATTTACAAATTCATATACTCCTTGGGAAAATGGTGTTGTAGAAAAGAAGAATAGGACCACTGTCAAGATGGCTAGAAGTATGTTGAAAAAAAAGAAAATTGGGAATGAATTTTGGCATGAAGTAGTTCATACAACTGTCTACACTTTAAACAGGTGTCCTACAAGAATAGTTTTGGATTTGACTCAAGAGGAGGTACAAACCTAGTGTTGCACATGTGAGAATATTTGCATGCATTGTGTATGCACATGTCCCTAAAGAAAAGAGGAAGAAATTAGATGATAAAAGAATTAAGTGTATTTTCCTTGGGTATAGCACAAAAACAATAAGTTAAAGGTTATTTGATCCCAAAGAGAAGCACATTATAATAAGTAAAGATGTTGTGTTGGATGAGCAGGAAATTTATCAACTAGAACATCTTCATATTGAATTAAGCAAGGATGAAGTGGTAATTAGTGATGGATCTAGTTCTAAGTTAGCTAAGGTACATGATGTCAATAAGAACCCTAAATTTCTAGTTAGAGGTCATTCAAAACGTAATATGTTATATAGAAAATTTGAGAGAATACTTACTAGATCACAAAGTTGAATTGTGAATTTTTCTCTTATAACAAAAGTAATGAACATGGATGAACCACAAAGTTTTGCAGAAGCGTCAAGAAAGAATGAATGGAATGAAGCAATGGGAGCAGAATTTAATGCCTTGGTGGAAAATGATATGTGGGATTTGGTCAGTTTGCCCAAAGAAAAAAATGTGATTGGTACTAACTGGGTTTATAAAACTAACTATAAATTGGATGGTACAATTGATAAACATAAAGCTTGTTTAGTTGTAAAAATTTATGTGCAAAATGAAGGAACTAATTATACATGAACCTTTGCTCCAATGGTAAAGTTGGACACAATCATGATGGTATTTTCATTATCTACACAGTATAAGTGAAGAATTTTTCAGATGAATGTTAAATCGACTTTCTTGAATGTTCATGTGGATGAAGAAATTTATGTGGAGCAACCCAAAGAATTTGAAATTTCATGTAAAGAAGATTGTGTTTATAGGCTGAAGAAAGCCTTGTATGGTCTCAAATAGGCATCGAGAGAATGGTATTCTAGGATTGATAAATACTCTCAAGATCATGGACTAGTTAAGAGTTCATTTGAACCTTATCTCTATATTTTTCAATCAAGACAAGAAATTCTAATAGTTGCATTATATGTTGATGATTTTATTTACACAGGGAATAATCTTGATTTGTTTTAGAAGTTTGAGTCACATATTATTATTGAATTTGAGATAACAGGTCTTGTTGAGTTGCATTATTTTTTGGGTTTTGAAGTATTGTAAAAGGAAGATGACGTTTTCATTTCACAATCCAATTATACTTGGGATACTGTCAAGAAGTTCAACATGATAAATTTCAAGTTAACCACAATTCCTCTAAAAATCAGGTTGAAATTATACAGAAATGGTGACTCCAATATAGTTGATAGAACTGTGTATCATCAATTGGTTGGAAATTTGATCTACCTAACTACAACTTGACCAGATATAGCTTTTCCAATAGCATGGTATCAATATTTATGTCAAATCCTTGGGAGATACATTGGAAAGTAGCTAAGAGCATTTTGAGGTATTTGTGTGGTACAATTGTTTATGGCTTAGAATACATATTTATGAAGGATTTCAGATTGAGTGGTTACATAAATTCAGACTAGGCATATTGTATGGATGACAAAAAGTCTACTTCATGTTATACATTCAACATGGGTTAAACAACATTTGCTTGGAGTACTAAAAAGAAACCTATAGTTTTACTCTCCACAACAAAAGAAAAGTATAAAAGAATAGCTACAACAACATGTGAAGCAATTTGGTTAAGAAGAATTTTGTGAGATCTATATGAGCAATGGGAACAAACCACATAGTTGATTTATGATAATAAAATTTCTATTCAAATGGCTAAGTACCTTGATATATATTATGATTTTGTTTTGGATTTGGTTCAAAAGGGTGTTCTTTAGATTATGTGTAGTAAAACTTCAAAGATATAAGAGAGAATCCACCATAAAATTCAAATATATACTCTTAAACACCAAAGATATCCAAACATTCATCATGAACAACACAAGAATATAGAGAGAAGAACCCTTAAGGTAGGGTAACACCATCAAATACTCCTTATGGAAGGAATCACTCCACAATCCATACTTGCTACAAGACAATATAATCCAACACACATCCAATACAATGGTACTCATCTATGTTTATATTATCTCATGAGTATTCCTTGGGATCTTATGTCAACTACCCCTTATTATTATATTGTTTCTTTTTTTTCGAAGAAACTTTCCCCAAATAAAACCCTCGGGTACTCCTCCTCATTTCTAGGATGGTGAGGAAACAAGGTCAATCAACAATAGGGCTTGAATCCATTACAACATGTCACTTGAGGGAATTGAACCTGGGTGGGGAGGATCATAATCATTCCTCCCAACCACTCAAGATAAACCCAATTGACATTATTTCCTTTTAATTACATAGTGGGCCCATTCCATTGTTATGGCCACATTGCATTCATTATTCCCATGGGTACCTTCCTAGGCAATCCATATTATTCTCCCTAGGTACACTACATTCTATCTCCATTGGCATGTTTCATCCTTGAAACATGGGAAGAAGCAATATAATATGACCTAATAAGCAATGTAGTCAATTGGTACCATGCACGAGAATTCATCCATCCTAGAACTACGTTGTTGGTTGCATTTCTAATTCCATGTTGATCCATGGTAAGTTTACCGACACTAATTCATGTGCCTTGATGATTGTTTATTTGAGTGGTGGGGGTGGCAATATACAACAACCTTAGATATCGATTCTTCTTTCTTTGACTCTTCAACATGTGGTTCCTCAACTTCTTCTTCTTGTTTATTCCCTTCCTTTGGATTTTCTTCAAGTGTTTCTATAAGATCTTCTTTTGATTCAATCATGAACTCTTCAGTTTACATGTCAAGAGGTACTGCAATTTGTTTCCATGCAATTATTTTTTCATGTGCCTCCTTCGGCCCTTCCCTCTTAATAAGAGAAATATCCTACATGTAATTTTCTTTTTCTTGTACCACAACCTCAAAAACTTATTTTGCACATTCATATTAATTGTACCAATTGACTCCATCCAAGGATGTCCCAGAACAATATCCATATCATCCATATCTATAGCATAAAAATCTAAATGCAACACATATTTATCCATGGTAATCTTCAAATCTTTAAAAATTTGAATATTTTTAGCTTCAACTTGTATGCTTTGAATATTCTTCGAGGGTACTTGCAATATTTTATCCAAGTTAACGTTGATGAAGTTATTCTTGCTACTAGCATTTATAGAAACAATAACCTTCTCTTACTGAATACATCCATGAACCTATAATAAGAAGTTGTCACATGAAAATAAATCCCTAGTGCTCTTCTTATCCTTCTTCACAACATGAGACCACCTGTCTAAAAATAATTTTCCATATCCTTTGTCTGAAATATCCTTCTTCTTGCTATAGTGAAATGAATTCCACCATTTTTTGCATTGTCTTTTAAATTCATTCATACCCCAAATCTCCACAAGTTTCCCCTTAACGACTTCATATTTTTTTATGTATTATTCAATACTAGGACCATCATCTTTGCCATTAAAAAACATCTTGTTGTGAAATCCCAAAAACAGAACTAGGGTTTCAAAGAGAACCACTCACTTTTCAATGGAGCTCCTTTATGTAGTTCGGGTTTGAGGCTGAAAATGTAAAAATATCACAAATTTGGTTATACTTCTTTGATTGGCTATTATGACCCAAATTATGAAATTCCATGGCTTCTTTGGATCTACTAACATTGTTTTGATTGAAATATGTTCACTATCTCAAAATATATCTGATGAACTTTTCAATTACTTTCTAATTGATTAGTCAGCAACCAAAAAGTGTACATTTAATTATCAATCTGAGGTCGCATCTTACTTATGAAATGTCGTGCACCATAAATGCAAGTTGTAGTGTTGTTTTGTTATGGGGTTGTAGTACTTTGAATGTCACGGATCAAGAGTTCAAGATACTTAATTAAGTCACCTAACTAAACTATTTCCTAAGTTGCAGGGAAGTAAATATTGAACTTGTAGGAAAGGAAAGTCACACTTGCAAAATTGAAATCACACTTGCAGGAATTAAAATCACACTTGAGGACCTTGAAATCACACTTGCAAAAATTGAAATCACTCTTGCAGGAATTGAAATCACACTTGAAAAAATTGAAATCACACTTGCAGAAATTGAAATCACTCTTGCAGGAATTGAAATAACGCTTGCAGGAATTGAAATCTATACTATGATCTATTGGTGGCTTTCTCAAGCATAATGAGGATGTTGTTTTGACAGCTCACTCATCCAATAGCAATCCAATAATGTCAATCTCGAACTACTGAAGATTAATGCAATCACAAATTAAGAAGCAAACAAAATAAAGTGGAGTTGCAACAGTGTTAGTTGTAGCAATGAAGTTGCGGCATAAAAGGGAATCACAACGATGTGAGTTTTAGCAAAATAGACTGCAGCAACAGAGCTATAGCGCGAGAATAGTAATAAAGACGGATATTAGCAATTATGAGTTGTAGAAGATCTGCAATTATGACTGCATGAAAATAGAACCAATGTAGAATTGCAGCTTAAGAATGTTAATTCTTAACAACAAGATATTAAATATCAACCACACATAAATTGCAGTGATTGTTCTACCAGATTTTAGAATTGCAACAGATTGAAACTTAAAGTAGCTATGGAATTAAATAAATAAAACTAAAAGGTTAAATCCTACACTAATATACAAGCAGTACCTAACTAAGGAGGGGGCCCTACCCCCTTATACAAGCCACTGAGCTACGAAATCAGAACCATGTGATCACCAACACATCAACACGCAAATGAAAGTAGGAAAAAAAAAATATTGCAAAAATTTGAAAGTACAATAACAGCTGAATTCTTATCGGTGGAATAATTTCCTCTTCCTCAACTATGGGAAAGATGAGTTTTTTTTATATTGCATGACTGATGTCTAAAATTATACAAAGCGATGGATGGACAACCATGAGAATCTAGTTGTTCATCTTATTACATTGATTTTTTCAAACTTTAGTGAGAATCGGGCGTGTGTCGACTCGATAGGAAAATTGATTTCTTCTTTTAGTTGCCTACTTGCCTCCTGTCACCTTCCTTCATGAAGACCATTTCCCAACTATTGATTGTAGTGTTGACTATTTTGTTGGTGGGATTTTTACTTGGAATCCCAACAATGGTAGACTCGGAGTCACGACAACGGAGAGTGTTCTTGGAGTTGCAGTCATTGTTCGGAGTCACAACAATGGAGAGAGTGCTCGAAGTTGCAACAGTTGTATGGATTTTAAAAAACAACGAGTGTGCTTGGAGTTGCGTTAGTTGGTTTGTTCCTAGTTACCTGGAGTTGCAACACAAAGAGTGCACTTGGAGTTGCAGTAGTTAGATTGTGCCCAAAATTGCAGCAAAAGGAAGTGTGCTTGGAGTTGTAGCAGAGAGGTATTGCAACCATGGTGAGGAGTTGTAGTTGTTGTATTACTCTTGTGTAATAGTATTATTACATGAAAGTAGCAATTTCCTTTAAGAAATATGTGAGAGTAGCATAAAAATGACATGTGGGGAAGGATTCCTCCCTTAGTGATAAGTCAGTCAAACTAGATAAAGAAAGTATCAAAAAGGAAGTGATCAATGGAAAATGGTAAGAAAAAAGGTATTAGATGGGTGTTGAAAGTATGCCAATTTGGGCACCCATCAATATCCAATCTACGAAATTCATGGTCGTCGCTGGAAAAATCATAAAAAATTGTTGATTTTAAATCAACAATAACTCCACTTTTGGAACTCCATTTTGAACGGTTGTTTTTTTTAAATTGGGTATTTTTCGAGAAGAATTCATATATGTGGATGGTTTCTTCAAATTCTCCCTAGAAAGTTTCAAAATTTGATCTGAATGCTTCCATCCTCCTTTTTCCATAAAAAATATGCAAAAGGATAAAGGAAAAAATCCCACTTCGTGCCCAATAAAGAGCTCTAATACCACCTGTAGTAAAACTTCAAAGGTATAAGAGAAAATATAGCCCTTAACTTCATAAATAAACCTTTGAACATCCAAAATACCAAAACATTCACCATGAAAAAAACAAGAATATAGAGAGAAACCCTTAAGGTAGAGTAACACCATCAATTAGTCCTTATGGAATGAATCACTCCACAAGCCATGCTTGATACAAAACAATACAATTCAATACATATCCAATAAAATGATACTCATGTGTATTTATGTTATCTCATGAGTATTCCTAGGTGTCTTATGCCAACTACCCCTTATTAATATATTGTTTCCTTTTAATTACATAGTGGATCTATTCCATTATTATGGCCACATTACATTCATTATCCCCTTGAGTGCCTCCCTAGGTACCCTGTATTATTCTCCATAGGTACATTATATTATGTATTACAGTACAAAAGAGAAAGTTGCAAATATTTTCATCAAGGCACTACCAAAGGACAAGTTCTACAAATTCATAGATGATCTCAAAATCTTTCCAAACAATCATTATGGGGGAGAATTTTGGGGTTAATGATTTATTTGTGTTATTCTCAATCTAATTAAGAATAATTTTTAAAGTTGTTGTTGTGCTCATATCTCATAGAGATTATTTGATATTGAGATAATACTTGTTGAGTGAATTAAGGAGTGTTTATTGAGCGATTATATGATTTGGTTGTTTCATGAGATACCTCTCATACATCTATAAATATATATCTCTATAATGAGAATGATTGTGTTGGAAATATTGTTTCCATTGATGTCAAATACATGGGGGACCTACAGATGTCCAAGATAAATATTACAAGCCTACAAATGTCCAAGATAAAGATTACAAGATGGAGATTGTTGAAAGTATTATTTTTGGATTTTTGATGATCATTTTGGATACCCTATATTTGAAGGAATTTTTACCCTACATACCTAGCTAAAATGGGAGCACAAGTTATATGGTTGTAAATATTATTCCGAGACATTTCCAACAGTATATGGCATTCCCTCCAAATCCCTAGGAATGAGGAGATATGAATTTTTTCATCCGACAACCCAACCAAAAAATTGTGGTCATCTCACCCAGCCTTTACAGGTCTTCCCTAAAAGTGGGGGCAAAATTATTAGAAATACAGGATAGATGTGTACTTTTGTAGAGAAACCAAGCAAGATATCAAGTATGAGGTGCGCAGAAGTGATCTGAGGTGTGTTAAAGGAGTTGGGGTGTCTTTTTGGGATCTAAAGGTGTGCAAGAGAAGTCTAAGGGATTTTTGGGGGGCCTTTCTTGTTCTCAAGGTGTGCTATGAAGGATTGAATGTTTGTGATGCTATCATGTGCACTATTTTGAGGTTGTGATGTTTTCTTTAGTGGATGTTGTTGTCATTGGATGTTGTTTTCAATGGATGTTTTCATCAATGATTACATTTTGGGAATGATGTTATAAGGATCGCTAGGGCATGAAGGCTACATGTGACTAAGGTTTGAAGGATTGTCTATGGAATGAAGCATGCAGATGAATTCAAAATTGCATTGTGTATGGAGATATATAATTTGTGTCTACACATATCTTGTTGAGTTGGTGATCAGGTGAGGAGATTGGTGTCTTCGGCGGGCTGGTGCTTGTAAATATTTTTGTAGTAGGTTTGTTCCTACAAGTGTTGTTGAGGTGGTGCTTATTTGAGGAGATTGGTGTCTCCAATAGGTTTGTGCCTACATCTAGTTGATTTGGTGCTCATTTAAGGAGATTGGTGTCAAAATTAGGTTGGTTCCTACAATCATTGTAACAGTAAGTTAGTGCCTACAGATATTTATAAAGATAAGTTTATGGTTTTCTCCTAATCGTGTTTCCATGTTAAACTCTATGCATTATGATTTGAGTGTATATGTGATTATTGTTTCTCAGCTAATGAATGATTGATGAATTGTTAAAAACTATCTTATATTGATTCACCCCCCTCTCTCAGTATAAGAATAAGTTTATCAATTGGTACCAAAGAAGGTTTCTTCAGAAATAGTTTAACCACTGGAAGGCATATCTTGAGAAAATATGGATTGTAAGGAAGGTCTCCCTACAAATATATCTCATTTATTTGATGGAACAAACTATGCACCATGAAGTATAAGAATGAAGATATACTTGTAGGCCCTTGGGTTTGGTTTTTGGGAATAAGTCACAACAGGTTATATAATTGAAGCTAGGGAGTTAAGTGAAAACAATGAAAAAACAATAGATGTCATCCTGAGTGGCCTATCAGATTTTGATATTGTCAAGGTAATGAAGTGTATTGTTATCGCACAATCTATACTTTCCCAAAGACTAAAGGCAAGTAGGCATAGATTGACATAACACGGAGGTAGTCCTATCACTATCACCCCAATAGGATACCTATTTATATTTAGGAGGAGAAGAAAATCACTCCAAGGGAGACGTCCCAAGCCCTAGTTGGTTGACGAAGGGTAAAAAGACCAGATAAAAACCCACCCCTCTCTCTAAGTCACTCAAGGAAAGAAATCACTTGGTAAGGTTTAAAGGGGCAAAGGAAAAGGAAATGAATGATACCTGCCCTTTACGAATGAAACAAAAAACGTTAGCAGCAAGCAATTATATTAATGTTTCAAATCAGTGACTTCACTATATAAATATGCTATTGAAAGACAATTTAATTGGTGATTGGAAAGAGATTAATAGACAGCTAGCACTTTAGGGCTCTAATAATAACTCCCAATAAAATGTATAATTGGCAAGATCAAGCTAGTAGAAGAGTTACAGGGACAAAGAAGCATTTGTTGTTTCTCCCCTAGGGTTTAAACAAGAAATTTTATAATCCTAGACATGAAACAAGTAAATTTTACTACAAACATCCATAGCATGAATAAAAATGCATATTTTCCACTTACTTCACCAAGAATAATCAATTCAAAACTTATTTGAATACCATTCCACCATGAAAAATTCCAAAATACACAACCACAAAGCTCTCCCAAGAGGTATGCACTAGTTATTTCAACCAATAACCCTTAAAGAGGGAAAAAATTTCAGACCACCACTTGTGTGTGATGATTTATGATCAAAATGAATGTCACTTTATGTCTATTTATACCAAAATTATGACCTTTCATTATTTTAGGTCAAAATATCAGGGCCTACCTGGCCAGTTTACTCAGAAATTACATTTTTACGACCAATTTGCATCTAAATAGGCCTCCAAAGGTGACATCATTCCCTCCTAGGGTGGCGTTGGGCCTCAAGTGTGGGATGTTGGGAAAAGGATATGAAACATTGGGCTTCCAAAGCCCTAACATTTTCCCACACATGCCAATAGCCTCATAAATTCCTACAAGGTGACAACCCCACCTGACAGGTGACATCTACAGCTGCAAAGATGACTTCCAAGGCCTCCCAAGGCCAACATTCAGGTGGGAGGAGAATGAGACCTTAGGTTTAGTTCTTCCAAAGTGCCTCCAAAGGCAACGCCCTTCCTTCATCGGGTGCAAGCCTTCAATCTATTTTTACCCCTAGCTGGGGTTTCAGCATCCATATGTGGGCTTTGAGACCCCATGAAGGTCTGAGATAATCATTCCTTCATGTGTACCTGTCCACCGTGAAAGGTCCTGCAAAAAAAAAAAGTATGCCCTCCAAGGGTTCATAAGTCACAAGGATCATAGTATGTAAATCACATCTAATAATTAAATTACCTGAACATGTGCATCAAACCCCCCATAACCCCAAACAAATGCTCAAAGACGTTATGCAATTTGACAAGTTAGGTTTGGAGAGGGTATCAGGGTGTCCTATTGGAATAACCTTTCTTAAGTTAGGGGTGTTTCCCAAATGGAGTCTAGTCCAAGTCATGTAAGTGTATGAGGTGGCATGGGGTAAATATTTGGGCATGGGGTGCATGTGATAACAAGGAAATGTAGAGTCTTACCTGTGGGTGCCTTTGTGGAGGGAGAATTGCACCTTGTCATGGATGCAATTATTTCCTATCCCATTCATTTCCATTCATTATTATCTTTATTTTTTTTTATCTTTTGTTCGTGTGCTTCAAGGGAAAATTTGAGGGCCATTGTCATGGCTTGATGACTAGAGGTGACAGCGTTATCCACAAAAATTTCACGGAAATGAGAAGGTTGGATCGTAATGAGACCCCCTTTCTCTTGACTATGACACCAAGAGACACTACCCTAGTTTGGTGACCAGATAGGTGGTGATGTCATACTGCTACATGCCCATGGTCATAATAGGTCAACTCGTGATGAGACCTTCTATCCATCAACTAGTACCTTGAGTGTTTATGATTGTGGGTCCACTTTTCTTACTAAGAATCCTTTCACTTATTTCTCTGGGATCCCTGAGCAAAGCATTTAGAAGGTTTAAAGATTGTATTTTACTCTTGCCAGCTACTTTTACCCTCTAGGCCTTTAGCCCCTTCTTCCCATTGGGTAAGGTACAACCCTTCATAGTGTAGCCAATCCCAATGCCCAAAAGGAAAGGGGAGATGGGAGGAAAAAATATGGAAAGTGGTAAGTATGGAGGGAATGGACAATGACTCTTCAAAGATTCACCTAGTAGTAACCCATCCTAAAGGGAAATCAACTTACTAGGGCATTGTGTCACCCTTCTAGGTTTGAATGAAGCAAAGAGCATAATTGATCCGGATTATTTTCGGCACGAAATGAGAGTAGAGAGATAATAAAGAAAGGTACAGAGATATCTTAGATATCCAATAATATAATAGAAATGTATGAAATATGAAACCATAAACATAGAGATACAATAATACACAATTTTCTATTAATGAGTGAAAATGTACAAAGACTGTAAAAATACAGAGTGAAAGACTCGCTAGAATGGTGGCAGCTTATCTTTGAGAAGAGATGTGATGACTACTTGCATCCGTGAGAAGATGATTTTACAATGAGGCTCCAAAGGCCTTTTTATCATAAAGAAAATCCAAAACCCTAACCCTAGAAGATGAAAAGCCAACAGTTTTGTGCACCCTGTTTTGGGTAGTTTGGTGTATCAACTTCCCAGGGGCGTAACTTTGGCATACAATCTTTGTTTGGGGAGAACGATAGCTCGTTGGAAAGATACCATCAAGGAGATTCATTTTGGGGTCTCAATCGGAGCCTTTGACTATTATTGAGAAGCTCGATCCTAAAAAACCTTCATTTAGGCCCTCAAAATGGCCCTGGAAGTTAAAAACTGCTAAAAATAGTAAATTGCCAAAATTGCAATAAAATTGTTTTGAGCCAGTTGGAAAAGGTGGGTGGCCACCGATATCCACCTATATCAATCCTACCTCCTTAGGAAGAAATGGTATCCATTGCGTTGAGAACCCAGGGGAGAGGGAAAAGAGTTTGTTGAATCTGCATTTTGATGAATTGCTTGCCTTGTTGGAGAAGTTGTGTTGCTTAGATTTTTGAAGGTTTTTACGAACCTGTGGTTGGAAGGGTTGGAACTTTTTAACTAATATGGATACATGAGATGTCTGTGTGCAGAAGGAATCTTTGCACTTTGTCGCAGTCTTGTCGACATGCTTTTGTTGGATAGAAGGTGCTTGGGCGAAGCTTGTAGTGGTTGCAATATCCTTATGTTCACCTTTTGAACAGATTGTGAAGAAGATAAATTTTGTATTATGAGATACTAACTTGTGGCACTGTTTAGGTGGGATAGTAGTCGAAACCACCTCTGGTATCCTGAGATGACCCCCCAGAGTAACAATGACATTACGGGGTCAAGACTCATACATAGCATGGTGCTTCCACATATATGGTCAGCCCAAGAGAACATCAAAGACATCCAGCGGGGCAACATTGCATAATACCTCATCCATGGAGGGTTGGATTCCATATGACAATCGCATTGTTGGTTGACAAGGAGATCTCATCCTTGGCGAAGCCACCCGATGTTGTATGGTTGTGGGTGTGGTGTTGTCAAAAATCCCAATTGTTTGATGACCTCTGTTGAGATGAGGTTCTTATGGCTTCTTCTATCAACAATAAAATGCAATGGATTCCCCTTCACCCACATATGTGAATGAAAAAGGTGCCCCCCCTCTTTAGGATTTGTTGGTTCTTCTAGTTGAATTATTGTGGTCGTGACAATAGTAATGGGGTCTGTGTCGATGATCTGTCTTATGTCAGTATTTTTTGAATCAGATGATGAATTAGGGTCTGGCTCCTTGACTTTGATTTCAGCCACCAATGACTGTTTTGAGCAACATTCATCGGTGTTGTGCCGGGGGATTTTGTGGAAATCACACCATTTTCCGATGTCCTTCTTCGTCTTCCCATTACCCTTCTTTTCATGTGGCTTGGATTGGTTTTCGAGAGACTATTTGTTAGGTTCATCTTTATCATGCTTTGGTTTTTGCGAATTTGTAGACCCGAACTCCCGTTTGTTCTAGTGCTTAATTTTTTGCTCGATTTTAACATCATAGCAATAAGAAGCACTGAGTGATGAGATGTCTAGAAAATCCATTTCAGTTTGGATATATCTATGTAGAGCCCCACAGTATTTCAAAACCAAATTTCGTTCAGAGTATTTGATACCCAGCTTGGTGCGCAAGGTATGGAAGGTATTGGTGAACTCTGGAACTGCTTGGCCCCTCTCTTTTTATAGTGTGGTCCATCTCATATACCGGTCCTCATAGTTGCCAACAGGGTAATATTGTTCCTTTACCACGTCCACAAAAAAATCCCAAGTAGGATCGGCTCCATATATTCCAGACTCTTATATGGAACTTTTCTCCCAGTAAGTTTCCCACCAACGTTTGACATGGGGGAGAGATTTGAGTGCGAAGGTGATATTTTCCCTGTCGGAAAAATGGTGAACAGATAAATAACCTTCTAGCAGATTTAACCATTTGTCTAGGGAATATGAATCTATCTGGCCTTCAAATATGGGAATATCAAAATTAACATGTACCTTGAAAGGAGAGGTGCTTTCAAAGTGGTTGTTTGATGAATATGTGCATGTTTCGATCGGCGGGCATTGAAGGATGTGGGAAAAATGCTCCATCTTTTCGTCCCTCTATCGCGTGAGAGCTTGCTCAAGCAACAAATTGATAGAATCGTCTGCTCTGTCATTTTTATTTTCTTCCGTCGTGGAGGGTTTCTTGGGCCTATGAGAGCGTTCCTCTTCAAGATATACAATCTCGAGACCCAACTTGCTATACTCGGACCTCTTCGGGGACATGCACTAAAAAAAAATGATCAAGAGCAGCCTGTTATGATACCACTGATCCGGATTATTTTCGGCATGAAATGAGAGCGGAGATATAATAAATCAAGGTATAGAGGTATATCGGATATCCAATAATATAACATAAATGTATCAGATATGAAACCGTAAACATAGAGATACAGTAATACATAATTTTCTATTAATGAGTGAAAATGTACAAAGACTGTAAAAATACAGAGTGAAAGACTCGTTAGAATGGTGGTAGCATATCTCTGAGAAGAGATGTAATGGCTACTTGCATCCGTGAGAAGATGATTTTACAATGAGGCTCCAAAGGCCTTTTTATCATAAATAAAATCCAAAACACTAACCCTGGAAGATGAAAAGCCAACAGTTTTGTGGACCCCGTTTTGGGTAGTTTGGTGTATCAACTTCCCCGGGGCGTAATTTTGGCATACGATCTTCGTTTAGGGCGCAGGATAGCTCGTTGGAAAGGTATCTTCAAGGAGATTCATTTTGGGGGCTCAATAAAATCCTTAAACCATCATTTAGAATCTCGATCCCGAAAAACCTTCATTTAGGCCCTCAAAATGGCCCCGGAAGTTAAAAATTGCTAAAAACAATAAATTGCCAAAATTGCCAGAAAATTGTTTTGAGCCAGTTGGAAAAGGTGGGTGGCCACTGATGTCCACATGGATCAGTAATTTCCAATAAAACATCATGAAATGAATAAGGATTCAATACAACATGTTCAAGTGATTAAAAAACCAGAGTGATACATACCATGATACCTGGACTCATTAACGCATGGAGGAAGACTCACTATTACTTCATGACCAGGCTAGTGCGATGGATATTGTTGTTGGTGATATGTGGATTGCACTAAATAAAAGAGGGGCCCTCTGGGGCCATTCTTAAGTCATCTGATTCTCAGTACTCCATGTCTAGGACCTGTGGGCCTCGAGACGTGATCTCCTTAGTTATCCTTGGGCTAGGAGATAGCATGTACATCAGCTAAACAAATTTGGGACAAGATACAAAATATTTATGAAGAGAGATATGGTGATCATTCCAGTTGTGAATCGGAGACGGAAGAAGCACAATTTGTGAGAAAGCGAAAAGAAGGACCTGGCAAATAAAAAGGTAATCCACCCATCAAATGATTTAATTGTGGTAGAATATTACATTTTGTTACTAAGTGTCCATATGTATAAAGGGAAGATAGTGATGATGAAGAAGAATGTCTCTCCATAACCATGGAAACAAAGCATGTTGATCAGAAAGAAAATCTATATTAAGAAGAAGAAGATCTTGAAGCATAACTTGTTAGTGCCCTAGAAGAAATAGACAAACTTAGAAAAAGGAACATAAAGTTGAAGGAGCAATTGCAGAAACATGAAAATAAGGATCATGATCTTGAATAAACATAGAAGATAATTATCAGCCTAAAGATTCATCTAGAAGAAG
>ML834238.1:23010-73146 GCA_009831015.1 Picea engelmannii
AGAGGATCCATGGGCATTGTTTCCCTGGGTTTTTTACTATGTAACCCTATAACCCCCTGTATGCAAAGAAAACAACAAGTGGGAGAATGTTGGGTATGTGTTATATTCTTTGCACGAGTAGTATTGTTTGAGCGTATGTGTCGGGCACGCATGGGGGGTTTAGAGGGGGGGCCTAAAGCGTATGCGTCGGGTGCGTAGGGGGGTTAGAGGGGGGGGCGCTAGGCCCCCCCTCAAGGGGTGTAGGGGGGAAGAGCCCCCCGCGCGGGAGTTTGGGGGCAGCACCCCTGGGAAAAAAAAAATTGCCTTGGGAAATGTGACACTTGCCTCGAGAAACGTGTCATGTATTTAGGTGGTTTTTTTGGCACATGGTTTTTGCCAATGGTTTTCTATTTCCAGTTAAGGAATTAGGGTTTTGGACTAGTCCAGGTCATTGGGTTAGGGTTTTGGATGTCGTTGGCTTCTATATGTATATTGTATAGTAAACAATGTAACACAATGAATGAATATAATATATGTTGGTTTTCCCGGTTTGGGTTTCGAGGGGAAAAATCTCTGTGTAATGTTTGTATTTTCCATTGTATCTTTTTTGTTCTTTTCTAAATATTTGTTTATAGTAGACATTGTACAAGGTTAGAATTTACAGTTGACTGGGCTAGGTTGACCAAACTTTGACCATGAATATCTTTCGATCTGTAACTTTGTTTATTGAGTCGTTTGAACTGTTGGAAATATTGCGACACACTCTCCGCGATGATGCCATTTTCACTGAGTTTTGATAACTTTGAAATTTTTCCCTTTCTCTGTCTTTTGAGGCCATTATGAGCTTCCTGAGTTGCTTCTACGAGTTTTTAGTTGTCCTTAGTCTTCTTTGGATCCTTTTTGGATCATGCCTTCCCACTGAGAGTTTTTTGGACCACCAAAAGCTTTCATAAATCATTAGATAAGTGAGATAAGAGTTCCCTCACCTTTTCCTTCTCAATCCACTTTGCCTTGATTGGATGTGTGCCCTTTAAGCCTACTCGAAGATAATCAACATCACCCTTGCGTGAAGTCTTCATCCTTTTGTCCAGGATGATATCTTCCTTTAACTCATCCAAGTACTCAGGAGCAAACTCATCAACTGAAGGTATTGAAACTTCTTTATCCTGATTCATGATCATGGGAGGCTCAAAAAGTTTCAAGTTCTCTACATTTACAACTGAGTAAATCTGCATATAAGGTGGAAGATCTAGATGAAAATCATTGGTACAACTTTTATCCAAAATTGTGAAGGGTCCATAATGAATGGGCTTGATTTTATTGCCTTCACCCTTCAATATCTCCTTGTTGATGTGAATCCATACATGGCCTCCAACCTGGAACTGATGATCAACCATGTGTTTGTCATGTTGAGCTTTATATTGTTCTTGACTTTTCTCCAACTATTCCCAGATTGCTTAGTGTACCTGTTGGATCCTCTGGATGAACTTACAGGCTCTGTCTTCATTTCTTTCTTCATTTGAATCGTTATCTCTCACATACATCAAATCCAAAGGAACTTTAGGTAGGTACCCAAAACATGTCTCAAAAGGTGAACATTGAGTGGAGGAATGTAAGGCTCGGTTATAAGCATGTTGTACATAGGGTAATTGTTCATCCCATAACTTGGGATGCTTGTTGCAGTAGCCTCGAAGAAGAAGTACCATTGTTCGGTTTACAACCTCTGTTTGTTTGTCGGTCTATGTATGGAAATCAATTATCCTCTTCAATTTGGTGTCCATAATTCTCCACAAGCATGTCCCCCAAGGAATTTAGTATCTAGATCTGAGATAACGGATGTGGGTAACCCAAATTGAACCCAAACATACTGAAAGAAGAGATTAGCAGTTTGCTCAGCATTGATTTTCTTTTTACATGGCATTAAGATACACATATTGATGAACCTATCCACTACAACATACAAATAGTCATGACCCCCTTTTGATATTGGTAAACCCCCTACAAAATCCATGGAGATACTTTCCCATGGATGGGATGGAACAGGTAGTGGTGAGTATAGCCCTAGTTTTATGTTAGTGGGCTTACAAGTAGAATGCATTGTTGGCCCTTGGATATGGAAGAAAGCGAAGATCAAGGAAGAAAAAGGAGAATGTGCACTTCGCGGAAGACACGGTGACTGTTACTGGGTCAAAGTGAGGAAAAGAGAAGAAAAGACGGAGTGAAGTAAGTCGTTGGATGAGGAGATCGGGAATGAAAGATAAGCCAGAAATAAGGATTATGGACAACTTAGCAAGCGGTAAAAGCCACCATTGAATGCTTTGGAGCTTCGTGCGAAAAGGAAGGAAAGACAGGTTGGAAAAGCCCTGAAAATATGGGTCAAGTTGACCTATGGTTTTAGATACCTAGGGTTTTGGTATCTAGGGTTTTGGACACCTAGGTTTCAGCCTAAGGATGTCGGTGAGATATTGTAATGTATAAATAGAGGTCTAAAAGACATGGGATGGGTTGGTGTTATGATTATTGTTGTTGTCTTTGTCGTTGTGTGATCAAGAAAGTAGTAGTGTGTGAGAAAGAAGTGTTGAGTACGAGAGCCTTCTGGTATTGTAAGATCTTCAGTTGGGTGCGAAGATCAACCCTGCAGTTGGGTGCGTAGGGAGGGGAGAGAAAGAGAGGAGAAGAAACAAGATCTACTAGCTAAGAGCATAGACAAGAACTATATGCTTTACCTTGATATATTATAGCACAGTTATGTGGGCGTAGCCCTAGATAGAGGGTGAACCACGTATATCTTTTGTTGTGTGTGATTCGTATTTTATCTCTGTCATTAATATATTGTGATTGCATTATTATTTTAGATCTGATAAGTAGAAGTGCATAATAGACCTAAGTTGATAAGTGATATATGAATGTTGTGTTGTCCTTATGTTAAATCCACTTGATATTCCCTTTGGTTGTAGACATATATGTCTTGCAACCCTGTCATAACTGCTTTGGGTGAGACTGCATCTGCTTCACAGGTGTTGCCGAAAGGGCCAGTAGTTAGGGCTTGTTGGTATGCTCCTTAAGTTGAACCATGGGTCTGCCCTTGTGCCAACAAATGGTTCTATTGTCAGGATGAGAATCTTCTTGAGGGAATGTCAAGGTGGTTTCCATCGAAGATAGAGATTCAAAAGTGGATAGAGTATCAAGAAAAGGGCTTCGTTGAAGCCCATAACAAGAACCCTAATCTTAGTTCAAAGGATTAGTTGGAGAAATATATTTTTACTGATATACACGAAATTTTCTTTGGGGGAATCCATCAGGAGTTGTATGAGTGTCTAGCTAGATTAGTAGATACCCAGTTCGAGATCTGATCTAGACCTCATGTGATTTGATGTCGGAGTTGATCAAGAAGGTCAAAAGAGTTGATAACATCGTATCACAAGCAGTAGATCACTGGTTTGATAGCACCGTTGGAGGGTACATCACAGAGTTTGTTGTTGATAGAGTAGAATCATATAGCCAAGATGAGATATACTTCTTCAAGGGACCCAGAGGAAATTTTTTACAATTCCTGAAGTTGAGAATCAAGATGTTATTGCACGAGAAGAACATCTTGAAGATACAGTAGATTGGTGGGATCTAGAAAGGATAATGTTCAAGAATTCGGACATCGACATAGAAACTGGACATACATGCAGTGGAAGAGTGTTCAGATAAGTTCACCTTGCGAACCTGTTTAAGAATAACTATGGGGAGGAGGGTTTCTACAGTGGAGAAGAGGCAGAACTGGCAGATGAAGAACATTCAGAACCCGCTAGGGTAGAGGAAGGGAAAGCTAAAGAGCTTTGTCGGGGAGAACCTAAAACCTCAGAAACTGCACAGACCATCGAAGTAAGTATTGTTATCCCTCTTGTTTATTCAATAGTATTAACCAACCAGAGTAATCCCAGTCACCAAAGAGTCCAGAGTACTGTCAATAGTAGTCCACCACATAGTCAGTCAAGAACCCTAGCAAGATATATGGCAGATGAGATGAGGCTTCCTATCTTTAGGGGAGATGGATCTAAATATCCTAACCAACACCGGTTCCTATGTGAAGCCATATGGAATATTAAAAATTTCACTGATGAAGTTTTCAAAAGAACCCAATTTAGTACCACTCTAAGGGACCGCGCACTGAGTTGGTATATGAAGCTTGTCCAAGGACTTGCATAGCCTAAGCCACCTAATCAGAATAAGAATGTGTTGATTGTAGAATTCAAGAAACCTAAGTCAAAGTCAAAATGTATTACAAAGATGAAAGAGATAGAGCAGAAGGTAGCCAAACTTGTTTGGGAATTCGATCAGAGATTCAAAACCTTAACAGGTCGATTGACTTTTCAGATCCCGGACGAAAAAAACAAATAATGGTTCATTGCTTCCCTCTTACCACACATTAGATTTATTCTGATGCAACATAAGATTTCTTCACAGTCTTAGGCATTGGAGATCGCCATGAAGTTAGAATCAGCCCCTATGGGAGAATCCAACTCAGGTATGAGTAAGATCTTGAGTCAGCTAACTAGTTTGTCTCTACATGTTGAAGATATGAAGAAAGACAAGGGAAAAGATAAAAGAGAAGACATATGGTGTGTCAGATGTGGATCAGAAGGCCATGACAAGGAATATTGTCCCTTATTCAATTAATACTTGGCTTCTGGAGCTCTGAGCCCTTTAAAGAAAGTCACCTTACCTTGGTGCGAGGTATGCAGAAACAGACATCGCCCTGGTGAGTGCTACTACATGAAAAATTATGTTCAGACACCTACAAATTTGTACTGTACATTATGTAAGTCTGTAGGACATGATGATAGGGATTTTAGAGCTTGCGATCTCATGCATGAAAGTTCGAGAGACATATATAAGATTCAAGGTGAAGTACAGCAAGAAGGAAACACTATGAAATATAACTCTCCTGGGAGAGGCAACTTCAATCCTCGCGGTGGATTCATAGGAAGAGGACGAGGATGAGGAATGGGTCGAGTCTGAGGATACATCATTTGTTATAACTACGCACAACAAGGACACCTTGCAAGGGATTGTCAGAACCCTTGCATCTGTTGCAGCTCATTTGACCATGTTATAGAAGATTGCCCTGTGTTGCTAGCTAAGCTTCAGGAGAGACGAGGACCTCAGCAGAACCCACAAGTGCAGCCAATATATGTTGAGCCTCGTGGAGAAGAACATAGAGTCATTTTTATAACAAGAGGAGGTGTTGTTACAGGAGATGACAGAATGACCCAAGGGAAGACTACAGAAGATTCAAGAATCAGGAAAGCTACACAGAAGACACAAATGTTTGATGCAAAGAAAGAAAGACAAATATTTGAGGAAGCCAGGAAAGAATTCATAGAAGACCAAGGCTCTTCATTAAAGGCAAGACTATAAGTGAGAGAATATGAAATGCCTATATCATTTGATCAGTCTGCTTCACCGAAAGAAGAAAAAGAGGTAAGCATGCTCATGGAATTTTTATATACTTGTATTAAGTTGATTCAGGATGAAAGCGTTGTACAAGAGTTACAAAATTTAATCAGACAATATGAGCTAGGAAAGATAGACCCCTTACTGAGTAGGGCAGTACACCAAATTGGTAAGAAGAGATTGACAAATAAGGAATTACATTTGAATGCTCAAATAGGAGAGTATGAGATAGATTATGTAGTCCTCAACTTAGGGTCGGAGGTCAATGTCATGACGAAGCAAAGCTAGGCACTAATGGGAAGACCAAAGTTGATCTATTCCCCTATATGGCTTAGTATGGATAATCAGCAAGCTATCATCCCATTTGGATGATTGGAGCATGTCCCTGTGGACATTGACGGAGTAAGAACGTTCGCAGACTTTGAGGTAATTGAAATTGTTGATGACAGTTGCCCTTACCCGGCACTATTAGGAATTGATTGGGCCTTCAATAATTCCACTGTGGTTGATTTAAAGAAAAGACATATGACTTTTGAAAGACATGGCCTTAGGTTCATTTCACCCTTAGATCCAGATGAAGGACAACGATACATAGAGCCCATCTGAGAAGAATATTGCACATACGAACTGGAAAACATCTACAAGCTAACATCCAGACAGTAGGATTACATTAATCCTACAGTCGATGGGAACTTAAGCTGGAAAAGTGATAGTGCATGTTCATCAGACTTAGAAGAAGCATTGGATAACTGGCAGAATAAGATGTATGAAGTATCTACAAGAAGATGTGCTACATTAACCAGAGAAGTTCGTGTGATTGGCATGACAGTAAGCAACTTACCCACCTTTGATGGTCTGAATCCTTTAGAAACCTTCTTGTCGGACTTTGAAGAAAGTGTACAAATACAATAGAAATTATTGGTAATGGATGAGGCCTTGAAAGCCACACCAGCAAGATGGTGGGGGGCACAGAAAAGTAACATTACAGTTTGGGTACAGTGTTGTACCTTGATGACAGTGTGGTTCTTAGCACAAGTAGAAGGCTATGAAGTTTGGTACACAGGTTGAAGCTGCCCAAAGGACCATGTGTGGAGTTGTGAGGACACCTAGAGAAACATTCCTTAAGAACAATGGGTGCACAAATTCATTAACACGATGGACATGATGCATATCAACTGGTACCTCCAAGCAGAGTTGTGCCTTATCACTACAGATTGGAAGGGTATGACTCAGAATTTTGTAACTACCTTCTTATTTGAAAGTCAATATCCCTTAGTAGATCAAGAATTACATATTGTGAGACAGAAAGTATTCGAGGAAGCATCTAGCCTTCCCGTGGAACAAGAAGAGGACAAATGGATTGCGCCTCTCCAGAAATTGCAAGGTTGTTACAACATCAATGTTGATGAAGACGATGATCCTAGGAAGGTGAACATCACGAAAATAGAAGGTCAGAGAGATGTGGAAGGACCAGGATTTGGGTCGCCATTCATTGGACAACCAATTAATATTAAGAAAGTCACTATTGGAACAAAACAGACACCAAAGTTTGCAAATGTTGGAGATTACTGGAATGTTGTCACCATTGAAAAAATTACAGAGTTATTGCATGAATATCAGGACTTGTTTCCAACCAAGTTCACTTATATGAAGGGCATTAAAGGACCTATGGGAGAGATGAGGATGCCTTTAAATCCAGATGCAAGACTAGTCAAATAGAGACCTTACAAATTGAACCCTAAATATAAGGAAAAAGTGAAGATTGAGCTTGACAGAATGTTGGAAGCAGGAATCATAAAACCTGTCGAAGAGTCAAAATGGATTATCCCTATTGTGGTACAAGACAAGAATACATGAGAGATTAGGATATGTGTAGATATCATAAATTTGAATGAGTCCTGCTTACATGATCCCTTCCCTACACCATTCATTGACAAAGTGTTAGATAATGTTGGAGGCCAGGAAGTATATTCTTTTACCGATGGATTTTCAGGATACCATCAGATCTGGATTGCCAAGGAAGATCGCCATAAGACCACATTTGCAACAGAATGGGGATCCTACCAATACACAGTAATTCCATTCGGATTGAAGAATGCCCCAGCCATCTTTTCCAGGGTGGTGGTCGAAGCATTCAAGGAATTTCTGCATAAATTTTTTGAATCATATTTTGATGATTGGAATGTTTTTAGTTTATTTAAGAATCATATTGAATGTCTAAGGCTAATGTTTGATAAATGTAGGCAGTGCCAAATTGCCTTGAACCTGAAGAAATTCATTTTCTTTTCACCATTTGGAGTTCTATTAGGACATATTGTATGTAAGCAAGGATTGTTGGTAGATCCATCCAAGATCGCCATTATAGTTGATCTACCCCCTCCTACTTCAGTTAAACAGTTGCGCATTGTGTTGGTACACACAGGCTACTACATGAAGTTCATTAAGGGTTATTCTTAGATTACAGTGCCCATGGAGAAGTTGTTGAAGAAGGATTATCATTTTAGTTGGACAGAAGAATGCGAGTAGAGCTTCAACACATTGAAACAGAAAATGGTTACTGCGTCCATTCTGGCTTTGCCAGATTGGACCAAGGAGTTTCATGTGCATGTCGATGCATCTTCCATTGCTTTAGGAGTTGTGTTAGCACAACCAAGAATAAGAGATATTGATCACCCATTAGCCTTTGCTAGCAGGAAGCTATCAACTGCTGAGATTAATTACACCACCATTGAGCGAGAAGGGTTATCCATGGTATATGCATTTCAGAAATTTCGCCACTAGTTGTTGGGAGGACACTTTAAAATGTTTACTAATCACTCCACGTTGAAATACCTAGTCAACAAGCCAGTGTTGGGGGGAAGGATATGTAGATGGCTTCTATTGTTTCAAGAATATGATTTTGAGATCATAGTAAAGCCAGGGATAATGAACAAAAGTCTTGACCACTTGTCGAGGTTGGAACATGGAGAAGAGTCGACTAGTTTGGAGGATGCACTACCAGATGCACAGTTATGAGTCATTAGAAATATCGATGACCACTTCACGGATATAGTCCAGTTCTATCAACAGGAATGGCACCTAGTGAGTACACAATTCCTCAGAAGAAACAGCTAGTTGTGCGTGCTACAAACTTCTCACTTATAGTCGGACATCTATACAAGATGGGACCTAATGAGATATTAAGAAGATGTGTTGTGGAGGTAGAACGACCACTAATCCTCGCAGAAGCTCATGAAGGCATTGCAGGAGGTAATTATGTAGGAAAATCAACTGCACAGAAGGTTCTGAGAGTTGGCCTTTGGTGGCCTACCTTACACAAAGATGCTAAAGACTATTCCAGAGCCTGTGATGTATGCCAAAGAGTCAGGAAACTGTCTAGAAGAGATGAAATTCCATTGGCACCACAACTGACCCTACAAGAATTTGAAAAGTGGGTGTTGAAGGTGAATCCCCCTGTGGACAAGTGGATTCCCTCTTGGTCTCTAAACTCCTAAGGCCAAGATAGAAGGTGCTTAACATGGACACTGACTTCCTTTTAGACCTAATCAAGCTAATGAAAGAAAGAGAAGGAGAAAGATATGTACCTTATTAGCGACATTTTTCCTTGCAAAGCCTTGGATGAGCTTCAATCATGAGCTCCCTGATAGATCATGTAATACAAACAAAGATACAATGGACTTCCTACTCTACTGAGATTAGTTCAATCATAGATCCATCTATTGTAGACAAACTCATATGGAACAAGCACAAGTTTGAAAGAAACAGGCCAAGCATTGATTATATTAATGAGAACAGGTAAAAGTACTTATAATCCTTTGAATGAAGGTACAGTAGCCTCTTCCAGTTCTCCTTGTCCAAACCCTTTACTCAATCAATCTCCATTGATTGCTTTGATGGCATCTCACTCATGAGATCATAAGTTTCACATCTCCAATCTCCATTATTCCTTTCACCATGAGAAGGCCTCCTTATATAACCTTGGAGAGGTTCAACCACTTGAGAGATCTTTGGGATAAGTTGAGGATTCCTCTCCTTCAGTGAGAATCTCCCCTAAGATCATTCCTTGACCATCTATTCAAATCCAACTACCTTCAGGAATTGAGGGATTCTTCCCTTATTTGCCTCAACAAACCCATAATTTTCTAAAAAGAGGGTAGCTCTCCCCCACAAGGGTGCACAGGGCGCTCAAGCACTCCCCTAAAGAGGCTCAGGTAGTGCCAGCACTCCCTGACAGTGGGTAGGGGAGCGTTCCTCTGCAAAATTCATTTTTTGAGTGGTTTTTCCAATGGCAAAGGGCTTGTACTTATTGCCAAGTGATTTTTCTTCTTCCATTCTATCCTTTGAGGTGTCTTAAGTGTCTTCATGATGTCATTATGGGCACGACATGGGCAAGATGGAAGCATACTGTTTTTTACACTTGAAACACTTATAGTCAAGATGTGACACTTGCGGACAAGATGCGACACTTACAACACTCGTAATGACGACACTTGCGACACTATCGAAGTGAGTAATTTTGAGGTGTAACAGATTGCCCCCCAAAGTATGAAGTTAGAAGACGATGATGACTGAAGTACTTTGTAGAATTTTTCAAGCAAGGGTATGGACACAGAGAAACTGGAAAAATATTCACACAACCATCAAACAAATATTATGACATGTCTTAAAACCCAAGGCAGGCATACCTATGCTTGAGTGATAAATACTTTTTAGGTATGGCCACCATAAAATACACTGTGGATCCATAATTATATTGACAAAATGGTATAGCCACCACAGATACAATGTGGATCTATACTCCTTATAACCTGAATTGATCGTATCCATGAAGAATACACAGTGGATATATGAGATGACAAGACATAGCCACGACCAATACAAAGTGGATCTATGTAACAGTATATGTGTCATAGTTCAAAAGAAATCCTTCGCAACCTGGGCAAAGTACATATAAGAGTGAAAATTCAACCCAGGGTCTTCTTACCAATCTTGATGTAGTACGAATCTAACCATGTGAATAGATGTCCCGATGTCGAACATGGTACAAACCACTTGATTATCGGTCAATGATGTAAACCGTTAACAAGCGCGAGGGAGATCACCATTGATGTCAATGATTCCCAAGGTACTCTAGTACATTCCAATGAATGTGAATGAATGAGTTGAAGTCGAACATCTGTGGAATCATCCGATCAGAGGTCAATGATGTAAACCCATTGTCGAACACGAGGAGGCCTACCATTGAGACATGCAGGTCCCAAGGTACTAATTGGTTTCTAAGTCTAGTTTCTGGATAATCGGTTGAAGTCGACAGGAATAGACTCATTGAAGGAGGGCCTTGATGTATCCCCCATCAAAGACACGAAACTGACATAGAGATGTAATTGGTATATCAAATGAGCATGGACTGGCATGGGTATTGAAACATGATATTTGTGATGGCTGACTCTCGAGGCAAATACTTCCCTTGAAAACTGAGGCACGAGAGTAGAAACATGACATGGACCAAAACTTGATAATGCAGTGGATGTTGTGACTTTTGTCAGGTGACCCAAAGGAGTAAAAGAAACTCAAAGGATTGGCTCAGTGTAGAGGTTCAGCAGATTAAAATGTGTGCAAAGACAAAGTGTCATGTTCAAGGGCGATCGTAAGAGTTACTGGTAGTGTTCTCAAAAACTGTTTGGCTTGCTTCCTTCAATTTTTCCCCCATCCAGATAGATGAGTACCTCTTTTTAATTTAACAAGCTCGAGGAGGGTAACACATGCTCGATATGACTCACCTTCGGTAAGCCCCTCTTCCTTTATTTAACGAACTGGAAGAAGTAAGGGTTCGGTCCCATATGGGCCCTTCACTGTATGATTGTTTAATGAGTCCAGAGAAGGTAAACTCGGTGGTTTTTCAATTTTAGAGAGTCTGAAAACAACTTAAAGACGACTCCAATGTTGGTCCTTTTTCGTAAAATTAGTCTTACAAGGCTGAAAAAGAGATAAATTATCACTCGAAATATGCCCTTTCAAACCTTTTAATGAGTGGGAAAGGAAGCAAGATCACTCGACAATATTTTCACATTTTAGAGAGTCTGAAAAGAGTTCAAAGACGACTCTAGGGGGTTCCTTTTTCGTTTATCCATGTAGGTCTGAAAAAGAGATAAAAGTTTACCCGCTTTCATTCTCATGGATTTACGAGCACGAGAAAGAACAAAGACTAATCTCGGTATGCCCCCAGCTTGAAAGCTAGTGGCGTAACTCTAGAATGATCATAAAAGGCTGGAGACATGCCCTCCAAGCTTCAATTCATGCACCGACTGTGAGGTTGTCACCAATTTCTCTACTTGATGGAGAAAAAGGATAAGGGTGGATGAAATGAAGGTTCAAGAGAGGTTATTGTTTCATTTTTTAACGAGCTTGACACAAAAAAAGAACTATGCTCAGAGCTTATGTTTCATTTGTTAACGAGCTTGCCACAGATAAGAGAAACTGTGCTCATGACCTCTATTTCATTTTTTAACGAGCTTGCCACAGAGAGAAAAAATATGCTCGTGGACTCTTCTTGATCATGGCTGCCAAGAGAAAAACGCTCTGGAAGGACACCACGTCAAGGGACAAAACTCAGTCATGGCTTCCAAGAGATCTTCACTGGATGGAAGAAAATCACTCTAGAAGGAACACATGTCGAGGGCCGCGACATGGCTAAGGAGATCAGGTTCCAAAATCCCTACCGAAGAGATCACCATGTAAACTAATGGATCCAAATCGTTGGAAGTCAAAGGCATGGGAGATGATGGAAAATCGACATCAGGAGGGGAGATAGACTATATATCTGCCTGAATTTCTTCATGAGGAAGAAGAAAAGAGGATCGATGATGGTTATCATCCCAAGGTAGCTCGTCAATGCTCAACATTTCCATGATAGATTCATCCGAGGGAAAAATTGGGGAAATGTAATCGATTGCAGAAGACAAGGAACTTAACCGTGATTGCGTCGAGGAACTGTCGAGTGCCAATAGATGTTGGTCATCCGATGAGGGAGAAGCGGATTGGATAGAAACATATGATGTTTCAGCTGGACTAAGTGGCACAGTGTCACCGAGTGCATCAAATTCCAACAGACTAGGTACAATCCAAGGATCAAATGATTCCAAAGATTGATAAGCCGCAGTCGAAATCATATCGATGGTGGCAATATGATGTATAGTCGGTGGAAGTGGTGTAGGGAAGGTACCCATGAGGCTAGAATATTTCAGTAAGACAACACCAATTCTTTCATACGTGATCTTGTGGTCTCCCAAGAAAGGAATGTTGTTGGTAGCAGGAGCACGAGCATCAGTCATGCAGAAATCCAACTGATCAACAGTGAAAATTTTGCCCTGATGAGGAAATTGTACACATCAAAAGACCGATAAGGAAATGGCAGTCATAGCGTAAAACCAACTTCTTCCAAGTAACAATTTGTAATCGAGGGGAGCATCGACCACCTCGACATCAACAGTGACAGTTTTTCCACCCAATTGGATGGGCAGGGACTGTAAAATCCCATGGGGATGAAAACCTCGCCCATCGAAGGCACGTAACATCGTTGGGGATTTGTTAAGTGTGGGTGATTTTAAACCTTTCCAACATGCTAAAGACATGACACAAGTTGAGGCTCCCTCATCTAGAATAGTTCAGTGGATTTGTTGATTGTGAACAACAACATCAACTTGGAAAGCAAGTTGGTGGGAGAGTCGAGACGCATAATTGTCCAGGTTAAACATGATATGGTGGGATGGCTCAGGATCAACAGCACCAATAGTAGCCAAGATCATTCTACGTAGGTTGGGGCAATGCTGTAAAACTTCTAACACAGACATAGCACACGGTCCTTGAGCCAAATCTTCAACAATGTTGTAGTTTTGGGCGGCACGTGAACTAGGATTAAATGTAGATTTGCAGATAGTTCTCTTAGGAGGGCGTAATATAGAGTCGAATGTAGGTTTCTCAATCTGAAGTGGTCTAGACAGAGGATTAACCGATGGAGGACTAACAGAGGACGGTGATGGATCCGGTAAAGTACCGGTACCATTAGTGTCTTTTCCTTTGTCAGGGTTACCTGGTGTGTCGTATGTCTTAGAGTGAGTTTTCAAATTAATCCCATTAAACATATAAATATGTTCACTCGTCGAGGCCTCATCATGAGGATGGCTAGAAATTCCCCCAGGAGAGAGGGTTTGAGCAACCATGGATTGTTGTTGTAGAAAAGGCTGAGTAAGCACAGCGGGTTGTGAATTTCCCTGGAAACGTATGGACACTTCATTACGATGTGGACAATCCCGAGTGTAGTGATCATCACCACAAATGATACGCGGGAATTTTAGTTTTCGTTGCAGTTTCTTTTCGGTAGCAGGTGTTTGAGCTTGATTTTTTGGTTGTTCATTGTTATTAGTATTTTTTGATTTATTTTTTGTCTTTTTCTTACCTCCGGATTGTTGTGAAGGGGCATATTGAACTGCATTCACCTTAGATATTTGAGTTTGGGGGGAGGTAGAGGAGAGTGTGGTCGATTGGGAAGTAGATTGAGTTTTTACGGAACCGATAACATCATCCATGTGAGATGAGGATGACGGCTTGGATTGATCGGTATTAGCTCGAGCAGCATTCAGAAGCAAATCATACAAAGTACCAGATTGTGAATAAACCAAATATAAGTACTAAGCCTGAGCAATGGTTTCTTCGTCGGAGACCGCGCCACCCATAGCGACATCGCAAGCGATCGGGGGTAAAAGTGATTTAGTAAACCATTCCACCAATAATATGTCAGGAATGATTACCTTGATCATCCTTCCTCGTCGTCGTCTCCACTCATGAATATGGTCAGAGATATGCATAGAGTCAATTTGATGAAGGGAGGTCCAGATTTCAGTACCCGTCTCATAGCGAATAGGTAGTTGAAAGTGCGTGAGGAAAGACATGGAAAGGGAATTGAAATCATGAAAAGAAGCACATGGTAATTCAATATACCACTTTGTTGTTGAGTCTATATGTGTTCGCTGGAAAAGACGCAAACGTACAGAATCATCCATGAGGGAGTTTGATGAACACCACAAATGGAAAGTCATCACATGGTTATTTGGGTCTTCTCCAGATTTTCCATAAAATTTAGGAATATCATAAGGAAGTTTAGCTGGAATGACTGGCCAAACCGATGAATGAAAAATAGGATCATTAGTTAACCGAGACAAGTCTGGGAGATCCAGTGTTGCAAGGAAAGGTAGTTGTCGGTTAATTTGTGGATGATACTGGTGTGGCATAGGAACACTAGTAGGAGGTTAGGTGGATATTTGTAACTAGTAGGTCCTCCTACATACGGTTGTTGCTAGCCAAGATAAGCAGGATTTGATGATGGTTGAGAGACATTTGCATAACCCAGTGGGTTCTGAGCATTATAAGTCGGGTGATTTTCTTGCCCATAAGGAGGATAAACATTTTTCCCTTAAGGATGGTAAGGAGTAGATCATGGAGGTGGGTACACATTAGACCCATGAGGAGGATAAGGTTGTTGTCCCTGAGGACTCCAGGTGATGTTTGGGATGTCGCCTGGATAAGGTTGTCCATAATATGTTCCGGAAGAAACAGGATTTGATACTCCTCCTTGTGGGTTATGATATGAATGCCCCCCAACGTGGGGTTAGGTAAAAATGCCTCCTGAAGATACTCCCCAGGGTTGTGAAGGGTTTCCAGCAAACGAAGGTTGCCACCCTACCAGCGGTGGATTAACGATTGGGGTATGACTGGAAAAGGGAGGTTGCCCTCCAGGAGGAGCATGAAAAGTGGGTTGTCCACCAGGAGGGGTAGGCCCGCCATAGAATGGTGGTCCTCTAGGAGGGATAGGTTTTCTAGATGGTGGTTGCCCTCCATTCGATTTTATTTGGTTGGAAAGGTTTTTCATTCTCAGGTGAAAAGATATCCCAGCAGGATCGTGCGGAACATGTGGAGCTGTAGAGTGAAAGTTCGTAAAAACGGGGGTAGGGATTGAAGTGCCTTGGGAATGAGTAGAGGTGATGAGTCCAGCATTAGGATGGACTTGTGTTGATGCAACAGTAGGGTTAATGACCTGACCGATGGGGTGATTCATTGTTTGACCAGATGGCCCACTTTCAACAGGAGGGTCATCAAGATTAAAGGGTTGTCGAAAGGATTCGAAATGCTCATAGATATCATGTTCCGATGAAGTCCTCCATACAGAACGATCAGGTGTGGGATTTGTATATACTACAGTGCTAGGATGAACAGGAGTCCTATACTCATCACCAAAGGTTGGTTCTGTGGATCCCATATATGTTTCGGTAAAAACTCTCTCCGGTAATCGTGGGACCTCTTCATCTATGACATTCCCAAGGGAGTCTAAATGAAGAAAAAGTGGTTCAAGAGAGGTTACTGAAACAAATGTAGTGTGAGGAGTGGGATTCTCAATCGTAACCAAAGCACCTTATAATTTATCTAATGGAGGAGCAACAACACTTCCAGCGTCATATTGATTTTCTACCTCTCCACGATAGTTGTCTTCTGGAGGGTTAGGAGGTAAGGGTTGGTAGCCTTTCAAAGGCATCCCTTGCATCCTACGTGATCAGCGAAGACCTTTATTTTATACAGGCTCAATTTTGGAGAATAATAGTATGCGCTAAAAATATAGGGCCAACTAACAAGAAACAACATACGCTAATAAAATCTAGGAATCGAAACCAAGCAAACTGTTAGTTGTGGAGCCTGATTATCTTCCTGATTCATAGGTCTTTTACTTTCAGTTGTGTTTATGCCCCATGAAGTATTTTCACCCCAGAAGTATGTACACTCTTCCACGCGGGGGAGTGCATAGGGGGGGTACCCCCTCTACGGGGTCTGGGGGGGCTATCCCCCCGGTTGGGGGGTCTAGGGGCAAGCGGGCCCCCAGCGGGGGTTCGGGGGTGAAGCCCCCAAAGGAAAAATTGCCTTGTAAAAGTATAGTGTAATTTCATTGTAAATCTAGACCGTTCATTATAAGGTCGCAAATCTAATGGTAGAAATTATGTTAGGGTTTTTTTCCCTAGAAGGAAACCCTCTGTTATGAGGGAAATGTATTGCGGCTATGCATGATGGTGAGTATTGTATTCTGAGAGAGGAGATTGTGAGAGAAAGAAGAGGAAATTATAGCGGGTTTTGATGTAGGTTGTATCCCTTCATTTGTTGGATAATAATAAAGGAAGGACCTGGTAATTTCTCTGGTGGGCGTAGCCCACACTGGGTGAACCACATAAATCTGTGTCTCTATTGTATTGTGTATCTTCTTTGTTTTGTTTCCGCATTTGTTTTATTTTATTGCTCCGCGGTCCTTTTTTTCTAACACAAACAAGACTTCTTTCGATGATCGTACTAGTTGGTGATGAAATCCAATGTCGTGTGACCAAGTCAAGAAGGGGCTAGGATATGGTGGAACAGTTACAATGGCAACCTGCTTAACGGACTTTCACCTTGGTGCAAGATTCCACGCAGTAATTGTGGATTTACCCTCCAAGGATCCCGAGTGAGTTTGACCAATGTTTGTCCCAGGTACAGTGAGATTTCCCTTCACCGTCACCTCATGTAAGTACCTAAGGATTACGGCAACTAAGGAAACCAATTCGCAGTCAGCCCCTAGGCGGGTACATTCGACAGTTTGATCCGAATATATGGGTAGGATAACAAGTCTGAAATCAACTCAAGAGGCTCCCACACATAATCGTGGGTATACCTTCAAGTGACCCCCAATATACAATCCGACCACTACAAACAGTTGAACCACGGAGGGATAATCTCCATAACTCACCCGAATGTGACCTCGTGTGTAACCCCTGTGTGAGAGGAGGATCCCAGAAATCATATACGACAATTGGATTTGACTCTCACTATCTCAGGATGCTAATGTTCATTTTGAAAACTTTGGAGAGTTGTACTCACAGCCTAATCCAAAGTGTTATTCCTAGTCTAATGTTGGTGGAAGATCCTAAAAAAAAAAATGTGCTAGATAATTTTTAATTAGCATTGATTTTATGGATGTTCTTTACTCAAAGGGTGTATAACAATGAAACTGATGGTATGATGACTCAAATCCCAAAAAATGCACAAGAAGATGATAAGCAATCTTGTCTTTCGATGAATGTCTATTTAAGGGAAAGAGAGAAAGATGTTTTCACTATCAAACACTAAGATGCAATGTCCTTATACAAGTGTTTCTCAATGAAATCCAATGCAATGCTAAAAATTTCAGAAATGCCTTCTAATATCCAAACCAATCACTAAAATTTTGTCCTTTTGTTTCTAGGTGAATGATAATCAGATGCAAGACTTATAAATGCCAATCAGACTTCAGGATTAAACAGTCAGAAGCAAACCTCACACAAAACAAAAACACACTCTCATCGTGAAATAGACAAGAAGGACAAAGATAACCAAATTGCAAACAAGAACCAAAAACCTCAAACAAAAGAGAAATGATGGAAATTTGACCTTAAAGATCAAATGAAAAGTTCACAGACCTTTGGATTTCCTCAAAAAAGTTTTCACTCAGTCAGATAAAGGAGAAGAAAACAACGAATTAACTCTAGGTCAGCAAAGACAAATAGATATTGCAAAGCAAGGACAAATGTCAAAAATCCAAGAAAGAGATGATGAATTCTCAAAAATAATGGTGTTTGAAAGCCAATATCAAGATGGACTGAGAATATGGGACCCTAAGAAAATGCCAAAACCCAGAAATAGCTTCAGAAAATGAATTTTTTTTAGAATTTCTCACAAAAAAGGGGATAGCGCTCTGGTATAAGGGGAATCAGGGCGTTTGAGTGCTCTATGTAAGGCTACAGGGGAGTGTTAGCGCTTTGACAGCAACAAGGGGGGAGCGCTCTGCTCCGAAAACTCAGAAAAATGTCCAAAAACGCAAAAAATGAAGGAAATCCAGTCAATCAAAGTGATCCTGATGACATAATCAGGCAATCAAAGAAATCTAAGAATAAAAATACAATGTGGAGAATATCAAATCAATGGGCAAAGGGACAAAACAATATCTAGGAATGGAAACAAAAATCAGAGCTCCTCCCCAGTGGAGTCGCCAATTTATGTTGAAGGTGAATCCCCCTGCAAACAAGTGGATTCCCTCTTGGTATCTAAACTCCTAAGGCCAAGACAGAAGGTGCTTAACATGGAAACTAACTTCCTTTTAGATCTAATCAAGCTAATGAAAGAAAGAGAAGGAGAAAGATATGTACCTTATTAGCGACATTTGTCCTTGCAAAGTCCTTGCTAAGCTTCGATCCTGAGATCCCTGATAGATCATGTAAGACAAACAAAGATACAATGGACTTAATACTCTACTAAGATTAGTTCAATCATAGATCCATCTACTGCAGACAAACTCATATGGAACAAGCACAAGTTTGAAAGAAACAGGCCAAGCATTGATTGTATTAATGAGAACAAGTAAAAGTACTTACAATCCTTTGAATGAAGGTGCAGCAGCCTCTTCCAGTTCTCCTTGTCCAACCCCTTTACTCAATCAATCTCCACTAATTTATTTGATGGCATCTCACTCATGAGATCATAAGTTTCACATCTCCAATCTCCATTGTGCCTTTCACCATGAGAAGGCCTCCTTATATAACCTTGGATAGGTTCAACCACTTGAGACATCTTTGGGATAAGTTGAGGATTCCTCTCCTTCAGTTGAGTATCTCCCCTAAGATCATGGCTTGACCATCTATTCGAATCCAACTACCTTCAGGAATTGAGGGATTCTTCCCTTATTTGCCTCAACAAACCCATAATTTGCTAAAAAGAGGGTAGCTCTCCCCCATAAGGGTGCACAGGGAGCTCAAGAACTCCCCCAAAGAGGCTCAGGGAGAACCAGCACTCCCTGACAGTGGGTAGGGGAATGCTCCTCTCCAAAATTCATTTTTTGAGTGGTTTTTCCAATGGCAAAGGGCTTGTACTTCTTTCCAAGTGATTTTTCTTCTTCCAAACTATCCTTTGAGGTGTTTTAAGTGTCTTCATGATGTCATTATGGGAACGACATAGGCAAGATGGAAGCATACTATTTTTGACACTTACAACACTTATAGTCAAGATGCAACACTTGCTGACAAGATGCGACACTTACAACATTCGTAATGATGACACTTGCGACACTATCGAAGTGAGTAATTTTGAGGTGTAACAGTGGGCCATTGACTTTGTTGGACCTATAAACCCACCAAGAAAGCGTACAGGAGCAAGGTACATAATTACAGCTACAGAGTACATGACCAAATGGGTCGAAGCAAGAGTAGTTAAGGACTCTAGTACCACTACAGCTGCGTGCTTCATATTTGATGACATCATAACCAAGTTTGGATGCCTAAAGACCCTTATGAATGATCAACGAACACATTTCATCAATAAGACAGATGAAGCCCTAACTAAAGAATTTGCAGTCCACCATCAGAAGAGCACACCTTATCATCCACAAGAAAATGGGACAGTTGAAGCATTCAACAAGATTTTGGAAACAGAACTAACCAAGATTTGCAGTGTAAATAGAGATGATTGGGATTTAGGAGTGCTAGCAGTATTATGGGCCTACAGAACCACTTGTAAGAAACTAACAATGCAGACCCCCTTCAAGTTGGTATATGGTCTCAAAGTTGTTGTTCCAATGGAATATCTAGTACCAAGCCTAAGAATTGTCGCCTTTATGGATATGGATTACCCTAGTGTTGTTCAAGAGAGGATTGCACAATTGGTTGAGTTGGAGGAAGACATATTTGTTGCAGGATTCCATCAACAAGTACAGAAGGAAAGAGAGAAGGCCTAACATGACAGGCACATCAGGAAGAAGGCATTTAAACAAGGTGATATAGTCCTGATATATGATAGTAAGTTCATAAAACATTCTGGGAAGTTTCGAACACATTGGATAGGGCCATATCAGATCCCTTATGTTACAGAGGGAGGAGTTACGCAATTGAAAACGTTGAATGGAGAATGGATGGAAGGTTTGGTGAATGGGAGTCGGCTGAAGTTGTGCTATGACAACTAGCTGCCTCACATCTCTCAGTAAAAGCATGAAGAAAAGGGTCTAGGTACCAGGCGCAGTTAAAAATGGGTACCAGACACAAAAAAGACATTATTCACAAGGGAAAAAAGAGGAGGCATCGAGCAGAAAGTAGAGGCTGCACTGCGCAGTCTGGAGTTGAAGTAAAATAGGAAGATCAGATTTGAAGTGCCTCGAGAGGAGTCACAACTGAGTGTCGGGGGCTTGTTGGCCCTTAGATATGGAAGCAAGCGGAGATCAAGGAAGAAAAGGGAGAATGCGCACTTCGTGGAAGACACAGTGACTGTTACTAGGTTGAAGTGAGAAAAAGAGAAGAAAAGACAGAGCGAAGTAAGTTGTTGGACAAGGAGATCGGGAATGACAGATAAGAAATAAATAAGGATTGTGGACAAATCAGCAAGTAGGAAAAGCCACCATTGGATGCTTTGGAGCACCATGTGAAAATGAAGGAAAGACAGGCTGGTGAAGCCCAAAAAATACAAGTCAAGTTGACCTAGGGTTTTGGTATCTAGGGTTTTGGACACCTAGGTTTCGACCTAAGGATGTCGATGAGATATTGTAATGTATAAATATAGGTCTAAAATACCTGGGATGGGTTGGTGTTATGATTATTGTTGTTGTCTTTGTCATTGTGTGATCAAGAAAGTAGTAGTGTGTGAGAAAGAAGTGTTGATTACGAGAGCCTTCTGGTATTTTTAGATCTTCAGTTGGGTGTGAATATCAACCCTGCAGCTGGGTGTGCAGGGAGGGGAGAGAAAGAGAGGAGAAGAAAGAATATCTGCTAGCTAAGAGTGCAAAAAAGAAATGTATTCTTTACCTTGATATATTATAGCACATTTATGTGGGCGTAGCCCTAGAGAGAGGGTGAACCATGTATATCTTGTGTTATGTGTGATTGGTATTTTATCTTTGTCATTGATATACTATGATTGCATTACTGTTTTAGATCTGATAAGTAGATGTGCAGAATAGACCTAAGCTGATAAGTGATATATGAATGTTGTGTTGTCCTTATGTTAAATCCACTTAATCTTCCCTTTGGTTGTAGACATCTTTGTCCTGCAACCCCTTCATAAATGATTTGGGTGAGACTGCATCTGCTTCGCAGGTGTTGCCGAAAGGGCCAGTGGTTAGGGCTTGTTGGTACGCTCTTGGAGTTGAACCATGGGTCTGCCCCTGTGCCAACAAATGGTTTCGTTGTTGGGACAGGAATCTTCTTGAGGGAATGTCAAGGTGGTTTCCATAGAAGACACAGATTCAAAAGTGGATAGAGGATCAAGAAAAGGAATTCATTGAAGCCCATAATAAGAACCCTAATATTAGTTCAGAGGATTGGTTGGAGAAATATATCTTTACTGATATACATGAAATTTTCTTTGGGGGAATCCATCAGGAGCTATATGAGTGGCTAGCTAGATTAGCAGATACCCAGTTTGAGATCCGATCTAGACCTCCTATGGTTTGGACGTCAGAGTTGATCAAGAAGGTGAAAAGAGTTGATAACGGTGTATCACGAGTAGTATATCACTGGTTTGATAGCACCATTGGAGGGTACATCACAGAGTTTGGTGTTGACAGAGTGGAATCATACAGCCAAGCTAAGAGATACTTCTTCAGGGGACCCAGAGGAAAATTTTTACAATTCTTGAAGTTGGTACTCAAGATGCTATTTCATGAGAAGAACATCTTGAAGATACAGTAGATTGGTCGGATCTAGAAAGGCTAATGTTCAAGAATTCAGAAAATGACAACGACATGGAAGTTGGACATACATGCAATGGGAGAGTGTTCAAAGTAGTTCACCTTGCGAACCTTTTTAAGCAGAACTACGGGGAAGAGGGTTTCTACAGTGGAGAAGAGGCAGAACTGATGAATGAATAACATTCAGAACCCGCTAGGACAGAGGAAGGGAAAGCTATAGAGCTTCATCGGGGAGAACCTGAAACCTCAGAAATTGCACAGACCATCGATGTAAGTATTTTTATCCCTCCTATTGATTCAGTAGTATTAATTAACCAGAGTAATCCCAGTCACCAGAGCATCCAGAGTACTGTCAATAGTAGTCCACCACATAGTCAGTCAGGAACCCTAGCAAGATCTATGGAAGATGAGATGAGGCTCCCTATATTTAGGGGAGATGGATCTGAAGATCCTGACCAGCACTGGTTCCTATGTGAAGCCGTATGGAATATTAAAAATTTCACTGACGAAGTTGTCAAAAGAACCCAGTTTAGTACCACTCTAAGGGACCGCACACTGAGTTGGTACATGAGGCTTGTCCAGGGACTTGCACAGCCTAAGCCACTGAATCAGATTAAGAATGCATTGATTGCATAACTCAATAAACCTAAGTTGAAGTCACAATGTCTTATAGAGCTGAAAGAGATCAAGCAGAAGGCAATCGAACCCGTTTGGGAATTCGATCAGAGATTCAAAACCTTAACAAGCCGATTGACTTTTCAGATCCCAAACGAACAAAACAAAGAATGGTTCATTATTGCCATCTTACCACACATCAGAGTTACTCTAATGCAACAGAAGATCGCTTCATAGTCTAAGGTGTTGGAGATTGCCATGAAGTTAGAATCAGCCCCTATGGGAGAATCCAGCTCAGGTATGAGTTGGATCTTGAGTCCACTGACTAGTTTGTCTCTGCAGGTCGAAGATATGAAGAAATACAAGGGAAAATATAAAAGAGAAGACATTTGGTGTGTCAGATGTAGATCAGAAGGTCATGAGAAGGAACATTGTCCCTATTCAATGAATACTTGGCTTCTGGAGCTCTGAGCCCTTTGAAGCAATTCACCTTACCTTGGTGCGAGGTATGCAGAAACAAACATCGCCCTGGTGAGTGCTACTACATGAAAAAGTATGTTCCGACACCTAAAAAATTGTACTGTACATTTTGTAATTTTGTAGGAAATGATGATAGGGATTGTAGGGCTTACTATCTCATGCACAAAAGGTCGAGAGACATATATAAGATTCAAGGCAAAGTACAGCAAGAAGGAAACACTACGCAGTATAACTCTCCTGGGAGAGGCAACTTCAATCCTCGCAGTGGATTCAGAGGAAGAGGATGAGGAGGAGGAATGGGTCGAGGTTGAGGACAGATCATCTGTTATAACTCTGCACAACCATGACACCTTGAAAGGGATTGTCAAAACCCTTATACCACTTGTAGCTACTGCAGCTCGTTTGACCATGTTATAGAAGATTTCCCTGTGCTGCTAGCTAAGCTTCAGGAAAGACGAGGACCTTAGCAGAACCCGCAAGTGCAACTGATATATGATCAACCTCGTGGAGAAGACCCTAAAGTCGTTTTTATAACAAGAGGAGGCGTTGTTATAGGAGATGACATAATGACCCAAGGGAAGACTACAGAAGATTCAGGAATCAGGAAAGCTACACATAAGACACAAATGTTTGATGCAAAGAAAGAAAGACAAATATTTGAGGAAGCCAGAAAAGAATTCAGAGGAGACCAAGGCTCTTCATCAAAGGCAAGACCATAAGTGAGAGAATGTGAAATGCCTCTGGTATTTGATCAGTCTGCTTTGCTGAAAGAAGAAAAAGAGGTAAGCAAGCTCATGGAATTTTTATATACTTGTGTTAAGTTGATTCATGATGAAAGCGTTGTACAAGAGTTACAAAATTTAATCAGACAATATGAGATAGGAAAGATAGACCCCTTATTAGGTAGGGCAGTACACCAAATAGGTAAGAAGAGAATGGAAAATAAGGAATTACATTTGAATGCTCAAATAGGAGAGTATGAGATAGATTATGTAGTCCTCGACTTAGGGTCGAAGGTCAATGTCATGATGAAGAAAACCTGGGCACTGATGGGAAAACCAAAGATGATCTATTCCCCCATCAAGCTTAGGATGGCTAATCAGCAAGCTGTCATCCCATTTGGACGATTGGAGCATCTCCCTATGGACATCGATGGAGTAAGAACGTTCGCAGACTTTGAGGTAATTGAATTGTTGATGACAACTTCCCTTACCCGGCACTGTTAGGAATTGATTGGGCCTTCAATAATTCCATTGTGGTTGATTTAAAGAAAATATGTATGACTTTTGAAAGAGATGGATTTAGGGTCATTTCACCCTTAGATCAAGATGAAGGACAGCGATACACAGAGCCCATCTGAGAAGAAGACTGCGCATATGAACTGGAAAACATATACAAGCTAACAGCCAGACAGCAGGATTACATTAATCCTACAGTTGATGGGAACACATTTCATCAATAAGACCCTTAAGAGTTACCCATAAAATGTGTTCATAAAGCAAGTAGTAGTGTGTGAGAAAGAAGTGTTGAGTACGAGAGCCTTCTGGTATTTTTAGATCTTTAGCTGGGTGTGAATATCA
The DNA here is from genome assembly GCA_009831015.1 of Picea engelmannii. Taxonomy (NCBI): domain Eukaryota; kingdom Viridiplantae; phylum Streptophyta; class Pinopsida; order Pinales; family Pinaceae; genus Picea; species Picea engelmannii. The sequence goes on from ML834238.1 coordinate 47,884, forward strand.
AACCTGCAGTTGGGTGTGCAGGGAAGGGAGAGAAAGAGAGGAAAAGAAAGAAGATCTACTAGCTAAGAGCGCAGACAGGAACATTATTCTTTATCTTGATATATTATAGCATAGTTCTATGGATGTATCCCTAGAGAGAGGGTGAACCACGTATATCTTGTGTTGTGTGTGATTGGTATTTTATCTCTGTCATTGATATATTATGATTGCATTATTGTTTTAGATGTGATAAGTAGATGTGCAAAATAGACCTAAGTTGATAAGTGATATATGAATGTTTTGTTGTCCTTATGTTAAATCCACTTGATATTCCCTTTGGTTGTAGACATCTTTGTCCTGCAACCCCCTCATAATTGCTTCGGGTGAGACTGCATTTGCTTCGCAGGTGTTTCCGAAAGGGTCAGTAGTTAGGGCTTGTCAGTACACTCTTGGAGCCGAACCCTGGGTCTGCCCCTGTGCCAACACGCATCACACACCCCTTTACATATTTAGTTACAATTGCTTTCATTTGAGGCCAGTAACAAAACCTCTATAAATGGGCCATAGTTTTTCCTACCCCAAAATGCCCAGACACAAGAGAAGTGTGAGTTTATCGTATTACATGGACTCATTCATGTTGGGCCTCAGAAATGTCACATTTATATCCTCTTTTTCCTTCACTATTCCTTACATTTCATCGTCCCATTAACCTTCCATCATACCATTTCCATAATGATACTTGGGTTTCTCCTTATTATTTTCCATTGTATTAATTTTAGTATTATAAGTGAATTTGTGATTAAATATTAGAAAAATAAAATATTTTCATTATATATCAAGGTTGGATGAGTTTGATGATGTGTGCAGGCATATGTGAAGATTTTAAGAAAGTCAAATATTACCACCTAGCCTCAAATTCGAATTTCATCTTCAAGCTTTGAAGATTTGAAGAATATTTGGGACAATCGTTCAAGCATATTCAAAGGAGAAGATCATGGAAGATTTGGATGGCATATCTTATCTAAGATATGTGAGAGATGTGTGGTGGATTTGAAGGGATCATATCTTCTAATAATAGGAAAGTAGTTGAGAATGGTTGAGAGAATAGTGGATCTGTAATTATTACACTCTTCAGGACTCTTATGTATATAAGAGAGTGTTCTCTCTTCATGAGGGGGGTCATGTTATTCATGGAGAGATTAGGTTGGAGAGTTAGAGATCATGTAATTCATAATTTAGTCTTGTAATGAGGAGAAGGGGATTCTTAGCTTTGTTATTATTTCATGCTTTTTCATTTGACTCTTGTAATATAATTTGAGATTGATGTATTGTGTGAGCTCACATATGTCTTTTGTCATTCAACTCTTCATATGTTGTATTGCTTTCCTAGATTAATTTTCTGCTTTCCTAGTTATTCTTTCAATGCTTTCCTAGATTAATTTCATTTCAGCAATTTAGATTAGATTACTTCTACTTTATTCCTGCATATATAGTGCATGTACTTCGTAAGCCTATGAACCTCAGATTGAAAAATTAAATAGTTGGGCAAGTACTACAACGGAATTAAACGAAAATATTTATGCCTAACATTTTGGCATCGTTGTCGGGGAAGCACGATGGATTGAAGTTTAGTTTGATTTTCTTGCAAGCATAACTAGAGTGTGAATTTCAATTTCAGCAAGTGTGCTTGATTTTTGCAACTGTGAAGAGGTTTTCATATGTTTCAGAAAGTATGATTTTCAGTTTTTTTATTTGATTTGGGTGTTGTAAGAACCCCTTTTGCAATATGATTTAACCATGAGTGTCAGCTTGGAACAGCTCGCTCAGATCCTAGCGAAAACTAGGATTTCTTCTTCTCGGGAAGAGGAGATCTTGACAGCAACCCAGAGCTTAAATACTCCTCCAGAAACAAATGAGAAATCAACATCTGAGGAACTTGAGGAGGACAATGAGGAGCTGCAACAAGATCTAAGGGAGGAAAAACGTGCCTATGAAAGCATTATCGAGCAATGGTTCCAGGTAAGTACTCGATTAGCTCCATTTTTTTTTTTTATTTAGAAAGTTTGCAGTCACAGCAACTAGATTCATTCATTCTCGTAAAATCTTATTTTTCATTTGAAAATTTGCCATTGAACATATTGTTATTATTGTCATGTGAATGGCTCCACTGGAAATTTTCCTACACGTAACTAATTTTTAATTCCATTTAGCATAGAGTAGGTAGGTTTTAATTTTCAGTGTTTCTTTTACCTAGAATAAGTATGCTCTCCTCCGTGCTTCGGGAGATCGTGAGGATCAGAAAATAGGAATGATTTTGATTTCAGGAATGAATGTCTTTGCGTCCATCCTTTGACCTGCAAATAAACACAGTAAAAAAAAAAAAAAAGTTGTAGACGAATAAAACACAACGAAAATTTTCACTATTACAGCGTGCTAATACAGAAAAAAAAAATTACATACTATTACAACATGTTGTTACAACATGCTGATACAGCATGCTGATACAACGAAAATTGTACCTGTTGTTTCAACATGCTAGTACAACAACATTTTACATGTTGTTACAGTGAAATTTTACTGTAACAGTGATTGAATAATAAAAACAGTAGTGGCGTTGGGATAAAATAAAACAAAACAAAAAAATAATAATAATAATTGTGTGTTCATCCTAGACCTGCAAGTATAAAAACACAAATGAATAAAAACAAAACCAAATTTTACATATTGTTACAGCATGCTGAAACAGTAAAAATTTGCTATGCTGAAACAATGAAATTTTTACATGTTGAGACAGTCGTTGTTACAGCAAAATTTTACATGTTGTTACAACAAGTTGTTATAGCGAAAAAATTTCATGTTGTTACAGCGAAATTTTACATGCTATTACAACAAGTTGTTACAGCGAAAAAATTTCATGTTGTTACAGCGAAATTTTTCATGCTGATACAGTGAATTTTATATGCTAAAACGGTGATTCTTTTTGCTATAACAGTGATTAAACAGTGTCATGCTTGCGCTCTTCTCATTTTTAACTTCCATTCTGGTCCATTTTATTTATTATTTTTGATGCCATCCTTTCGCCAGCCTCATCCTTTCACATTCGACCCTACATGCTGCAACCTGTCAATAATCAAATCATCAAAAGCTAAAGCTCTTGTTTACAAACCCAACCAAATAAAAATAATGATAAACGTTGATTAAAAATGTCAAAATTTTGAATCTTGATCATGGTCTTTGCAAATTCTGGTTGTTACAACTCCCTACCATTTTTTTCGTATTTGCTAAAGTCTAGTGGGAATAAAATCTTTCAACGCTTACTATTCATTAAAAACTACGGAAAGATAGCCTTTATTCGCTGAATTAAGAGGGAGATATTGTAACAATTAAACACGATTTTTTTTCCCATAACAGTTTACCGTGAAATATGGGCCACATCCTAAACTATTATTGATTATCTTTTGATATTGTTACGATCAAACTGAATTTTTTAATAAATTTGCCCAACGGAATTATCTAAATTGAGATATGCTCCCAATCTTATTGTTGGATATGCATCAAAATTACTTTGTCAAGGTAATGAATGCTCAGGTTTCACTTAATTCGATCAACAAAATGGTTGAATCACAGATTTGTGAGCTCCGAGTGGCTGATCACGGATTCATAAGCTAGTTGTTCATGTTGGTGATTAACCAACAAGCTAGAAATGGACAATTAAACCACACCCAGCTCACACATGCAATGAGAATCTAGAATTTTTCGTCAATTAACGTCAATTTGTAGACAGTCAATTTCGGATGGGATTTGTGAGAAAACCACGATGAATTTTTAAAATCTGGCACACAGGTTTTGTGCAGAACGGTCTCATTTAGCTGACTCACGTGCAGTTTTTGAAAATTTTGCTTGGTTTGAGAGCAGTTCTGATTTTTCGAACTGTGAAGAAGGTAGATTTCGGGATGGTCGGTTTTCCAATATGGAAGATACATAGTCAAACTCTTGCTCAAGTCCAAGTAACTATATTTTGCATGCTCTCTTTGGGCCGGTTCTATTTTCTATTAAATTTTAATTCCCTTTTGATTGCATGCTCTTACTTCGGGATGTTTGATGGACATGGAGAATTTGGAACGTAGTGCTTGTAGTTTATAAAGAGCCATTGATATAGTTGCTAAATCCATAGATCCTTGTGATGTTTGTGTTGAATTTGTTGTTGAATCATACCAGTTATGATCAGAGTGTGAGATTCACACTAATAACATTACCGTTACTGTTGTATAAAGTAATGGTTTGCAAAACTCTGGTATATTTTTTCTGATCAGCAAAGGAGAAAATGGTTATACAAGTATAATCATAGTATTCATTTGGATTCTTTGTTTTTTATTTTTGAGAATAATACAAAACTTGGTTTCAATTAAACAATAAAAATTATAAAAACATGGAAACACACAAAAACATTATAAAAATCAAAATTTGCAAATGGACATTCTAAAAATTCCTGAGTTGTTTTCATGATTTATGTTTTTCTTTGAGTCATTGTTACAGCAATCAAATAAAAATGCAGTTTATTTCTTTGAGTTGCTCGATTATTCATGCAACAATCAATGACGAACACGAGCACAACAGCAAAAGGTATAAACATGTATTGTTATTTTATTTGTTGCATTTACACTTATTTCTGCATGATATGTTTTTCGAAATTCTCACAGCTTTCATGCAGGAATTTGTACTAATATTTGCAGGTTCACAGCCGATCGTATTCCATGTTGAAGTGATTTTCAAGAATCACAAAATTCTTCAAAGAAAACATGTGATAGACACCTTGAAGGAGCTGTTACACAGAAACAGTTTGTTGTTACACAAAAAAACATTTGGTGTTACACAGAAATATTTTTGTTGTTACACAGAAACATTTCGTTGATACATAGCAACATTTTGCTGTTACACAGAAACTTTTTGTGCATCTTGATGTTTGTTGTTACACAGCGACCATGCTGATACACTATTATTTCCACATTTTTGCAAATTTCATGCTGTGACACTATCCCATTTCTCCTTCAAAGTTGATTAGTCATCCTGGTGTTGAAGCCATCTTCCATTGCCTTAACTTTCATGACTTCACACACGCCTATTTTTCTGAGTTGCATACATTCCTTTATCTTTTTTCCTTCTTTTTCCTTTCAAGTTTTCCTTCTGAATAAAACAAACCCCTTTCCATGATTACATTTCCTTGCCATAAACCCTGTTGCTACTGAGATCTTTACATCTATAGTCCTACCAACCTTTTTATAAACTCACGTTGATTGATGTGGGATTCCTTAAGGCCCACATTTCAACAGTCTTTCCCCATCGACCTCGACACCTTATCTGGGCTATAGACTACAGTTCCTTTTTTAGTACCTTAAGGCTTGCATGCCTTAATGGCAAGCTCTCTCGCTAGCAATCATGGGAATACATCAATGTCCCTCGATCGTTAGATCTTGCAAGTGGCTCGACATCAGCACCTCTATTCACAGTTCGCAAGATGTACTTGGGTACCTTGACACTCATTGACATCACTGGTGAGTTTCTCTCACATTGGTTAACAGCATTCATCAATGGTCGGTGATCCAATGATTTTTCTTCATGCTCGACATTGACACATTCATTCGCATGATGAGAATTGTACCATCGATTTTGTAGTGGGTGAAGACTATACATTGTTTCATGATCCCCTTAGCAGTTTCAATAGTTTGATTTCAGATCTATGAGAGTATCATGGTTCCATATTCTATGCCTTCCACATTTCTAGAGATTTCGCAGTAACATTTCAGATTCCTTCATTTCCCATGATCCAGTTACAGCAGCAACAACATTAGCAATTCCATTTTCCTGATCTTGCAGCAGTGACACCTTCTTAATATTCTTTTCTCCAGCAATTACAGCAGTTGCAACTACAGCGCCAGTCATGTTTTCCTGATCCAGCAGCCGCAACAACTACATCTACTTTTTGGGTAAGTGGAGGTATGTTCTTTTCTAAGCTTTAATCACACGATTTCTTATATGCTAACTTGAATATTTTGGAAAATTTCCTCGCCATGCTCTCTTTCCTTCCATGACCTACACTAAGTTGCATGAGGGCATGCAACCAATTCAGTTGTGGGGGGCGGGGGACTCTTCCACCACATATTCATTACCATTATTCCATTTTACCATCTCATCATTCCATTTATGATTCACTAACATTTCTTTTCCAACAAACACTTTGTTGCATTTCGATTGATACACATATTGGCATGATTCATAAAGATAAAGAAAATGTTTTCTTATACACAGTGATGCTTTCTTATGCACATTGATAGCTTATTATTTCCAGTGAGTATATGGCTAAATTATTGCAGCAAGAAAATAAATAAGTGAAATGAATGTAGTTAACACAAGAACCAACATTTTTTTTATTCATGGTTATCACACAAGAACCAACCATAAGAAAATTTCACATGTTGTTACACATATTTCACATGTTGTTACACATATATTACATGTTTTTACACATGTATTTTACATGTTGCTACTCCTGTATTTCAAATCCTGGAAATATTCATTGTTAAAAGGACATCATCAATCAAAGCCATAGTTTAAATGCCAAAAGTTCTTAAGAAGATCCATGCATGGTTGCATGAGGACATGCAACAAGTTGAGTTGGGGGACATGTTGGGCCTCAGAAATGTCACATTTATATCCTCTTTTTCCTTCACTATTCCTTACATTTCATCGTCCCATTAACCTTCCATCATACCATTTCCATAATGATACTTAAGTTTCTCCTTATTATTTTCCATTGTATTCATTTTAGTATTATAAGTGAATTTGTGATTAAATATTAGAAAAATAACATATTTTCATTATATATCAAGGTTGGATGAGTTTGATGATGTGTGCAGACATATGTGAAGATTTAAAGAAAGTCAAATATTACCACCTAGCCTCAAATTCGAATTTCATCTTCAAGCTTTGAAGATTTGAAGAATATTTGGGACAATCATTCAAGCATATTCAAAGGAGAAGATCATGGAATCTTTGGATGGCATATCTTATCTAAGATATGTGAGAGATGTGTGGAGGATTTGAAGGGATCATATCTTCTAATAATAGGAAAGTAGTTGAGAATGGTTGAGAGAATAGTGGATCTGTAATTATGACACCCTTCAAGACTCTCATGTATATAAGAGAGTGTTCTCTCTTCATGAGGGGGATCATGTTATTCATGGAGAGATTAGCTTGGAGAGTTAGAGATCATGTAATTCATAATTTAGTCTTGTAATGAGGAGAAGGGGATTCTTAGCTTTATTATTCTTTCATGCTTTTTCATTTGACTCTTGTAATATAATTTGAGATTGATGTATTGTGTGAGCTCACATATGTCTTTTGTCATTCAACTCTTCACATGTTGTATTGCTTTCCTAGATCCATTTCCTGCTTTCCTAGTTATTCTTTCAATGCTTTCCTAGATTAATTTCATTTCAGCAATTTAGATTAGATAACTTCTACTTTAGTCCTGCATATAGTGTGTGTGTGCTTCGTAATCCTACGAACCTCGGATTGACAAATTAAATAGTTGGGCAAGTACTACAACGGAATTAAACGACAATATTTATGCCTAGAAGTTCACTTGTAGGAATACATAGCTTTCCAAGATGGTAGAGTAGTTTTACCTGTAAACAATAGTTCTCTACTTGTGCAACATGGGTTGTCTTCTCATATACTTCTTTAAAATCTTCATCAATGGATTATTTTTCAGCATATCTATCATGAGATAAAGAAGTATTCTTCAAAATAATAGAAGCAGCAATAGGAGGTCTAGAAAGCATATCAGCTACCTTGTTACTTGTACCCTTTTTGTACTTGATTACCAAATGAAATTGTTGTAGGAAACTCATCCATCTGTAGTGTCGAGATTGTTGCAATTTGGTTTGTGCTTGGAGATACTATAAGGGTTGGTGATCTGTATGTATGATTGTTTCCTTCCCTAACAAGTAGTTCTTCTATTTCTTTACGCTTTGAACTAATGCATACAACTCTTTATCATATGTAGGATAGTTAACAACAGCTTGGTTAAAAGTTTCAGAGTGGTAACAGATAGGCTTACGATATTGAAACAATACTACACCCATGGCGTATCTGTTGGCATTTGTCTCAATCTCAAAGGGATGTTGAAGATTTGGCAGTGTTAACACTGGTGCGATACTGATATTTTCCTTCAAAGTGTCAAAAGTTTTTTGTTGCTTTCCTCCCCCCTAAAAAGTTTTCTTCACACTGGTTAAGGCATGCAAAGGGGCTGCTATAAAGGAGAAGTTTGCAATGAACCTCCTCCAATATTGGACTTCACCTAAGAAGATTTGTATCTCAGTTACACTTTTGGGCTCAGGCCAATTTCCAATTACATAAATCTTGGAAGGATCAATTTTTAATTGTCCTCCTACAATATGACTTAAGTACACAAGTGCAATCTTACCAAATTCACATTCTGACAATTTTACATACAAATTTTCCCTTTGCAAAGTATCTAATACTTGTTTTACATGTCTCACATGTTCATCCCAAGTCCCGCTAAAAATAAGAATGTCGTATAAATATACAATCACAAAATCATCTTGAAAAGGCATGAATACATCATTCATCACACGCATGAAATTTGTCGGAGCATTACAAATCCCAAATGACATAACTAACCACTCAAACAATCCATGTTTGGTTTTAAAGGAAATATTCCATGCATCTTGTTCTACAACCCTGATCTGATGGTATCCACTACGCAAATCCAACTTAGTGAAATAAACAACATTCTTTAATTGATCAAGTAAATCATCTATACGAGGAAGAGGGTATTGGTTTTTCACCGTGATTTTATTTAAGGCCCGGTAATCGACACACATTCACCATGTGCCATATTTCTTTGGCACCATCACGATCGGAGAACCACAAGGAGATGAGTTGGGCCTGATCACCCCTTGATCCAATAAGCCATGTACTTGCTTCTTGATCTTTGTCATATCCACAAATGACATCATGTACATGCCCACATTAGGAAGAGGAGAATCCTGTTGAAGATGTATTTCATGTTGGATTTCCCTCTTAGGAGGTAATCCATTCAGTCCCTGGAAAATATCATCATACTTAGAAACAATATCAATTAATTATTTCTTATGAGAAGGATCACATCCTTGGAAAGTGTCGAATGTTCTGGCATCTTTCTCCCTTATGACCATGAGTACATATCTCTTATTAGTATTTATGAGTCTCTTCATTTGTCCTACACTAACAAGTGTTGTGTTTACCCTCATGTTGTGATCTCTCACAATATATTCCACTCCCCCCTTAGTAAGGTGGTATTTTTTCTCATGATGAAAGAAGACTGCTTTTCTATCATAAAGATAAGGACTCCCCAACATTATGCCACATATATCAAGTGATACAACATCCAAATCCACTTCATCAATCAACTTTGAAGCAATAGAAAATCTGACCCTACATTGTTTGGTGACATTAAGTTTTGCTTTATCATAGACCCAACCAAGAGGATAAGTCTTTGGATGTGGTTTCATTTCAAGACCCATCTTTTTGACAAGTGCTTCAAATATCAAGTTTACTTGGGAACCCGAATCAAACAATGTATCTATATTAGTGTGTTTAGATACAACTCTTATGTGAAATAATTCATTCCTCTTTCATTCATCATCATGAGATTCATTATTGGAATTTGAACTATCATTAAGGGAATCTTTACCTGGTACTCCAACCGTTGTGATCTTTCCTTCGTCTTCTGAATCAGAACCAAGATCTTGTTTCACTGTAGCGATGGTTTTTGTCTTCCCCTTTCCACCAAATAGTTCCAGTCTCTTCTCTGGATGTAGTTTCCAATAGTGTTCATCATCGTGACCACTTGTCTTGCAATGAGTGAAAGATGGCCTTCCTTCTTCTCTCTTTACCATGGCGGTCTTCTTGTCCTTCCTTTTAAACTTCTTAAATGTCTTATGTGGGAGATTGGAAGGTTTCTTTGTGGGATCTTCTTGAACATGCTTTCCCTTGTTCTCAAGGTGAGTGGCTTGCACACAAACTTCGTCAAGATTGGTGGGGTTAAACAATAGAAAAGTATGACGAATATAATTGTGAAGTGCGCCAATATACTTCATTAAAGTTTCATAAGAATCCAAAGGAATGTTTAATGCAAGATATTTCTTCTTAAATTCCTCTATTAAACTGTGTACAGTTTGACTTTTACTTTTCCTTAAAGTTTTCCATTTCATCATTGCTTTATGTAAATAACCCAATGGATAAAATTGCTTCCTTATCATTGATTTAAATTCTGACCATGAGGAAAGACGATTATCACACTTACTTGTTTCCTGAATTTTTCTCTCCCACCATACAAGAGCGGTGCCTTTCAACCGAAGAGAAGCCAGTTGCACTTTAACTTCCTCTTCATCAATATGTTGAACGTGGAAATATACTTCAACATGTCGGGTCCAATTATCTAGATTTTCAAGATTAGCATCTCCATTAAACATAGGTAAAGAAAATTTTAATCAAGCTTTAATAATGGTTTCTTAAAAGAGACTTTATGGATAGAATGATGAGAATGACGAGAATGCTCAGAGGAAGAAGAACTAGAACTTGATGGTGAAGATGGATGCTTAGGAGGGTCTCCTCCAACCCCTTGATTTATCGAAGCATCATCATCAGCATGTGCTTCCTTTTTCTTCCCTTTCTTCTGTATCCTCTTCTCGTAGTCTCCATACATTTGCTTGACCATTTCTGACATGTGATAAAAGACCATATGGAAGTTTTTCTCTTGTTCATCACACTTGTTCTCTTATAACATTTTCTTCCTTCGGGATGCATGGCCAACTTCGGCATTGAAAGTCTTAAGAGTTCCTTCACCATGCTTAGGTTTGGCCCTAGTAAGCATTCACATTCAACAATTCAAGTCAAAGATGATTCATTTGATACCAACATGATCCAGGATCTTTTCATCAAAGTGACTTATAAAGAATTTCATTAAATGAGAATAAATTAAAATGCACCATTAAAGAAGGAAAAACTCAATAATTAAGAGACATAAGCATCAAATATGAACACAAAAAACTTGATAACAGAGTTTGTCCCTGGTGGACTACGTCTCTGGGTCTTGCTCTCAAATGGGAAGGCCTTTTTATTAACTCAACAAAATAATTTGGCAAAATACATAAGTATACCTCATTCTGGACTCAAGCTGCAGAAGCTTTACTTAGATCATAAAACAGACAACACCATTGAATGTGTGGCGTCAAATTACCCAAAAATGACTGTCTCCACACTTCAATTCGACTCTGACACTCCCAGGCCAAAGAGAAAATCTTTCTCGGTTTTTGTGCCCTACAACCTGCAATAAATGATAAGAAATTGCCTCGTAAAGCATGTCATCCGTACCCTCACGCACCCCCCTCCAGTATTGGGCGGATTCACTTTTTAAATAAAAAAGGCGGCTTTGTAATCAATGGAAGGTCATTTCCCTATTGGTTGGCAGAGCATGTGTTAAGGCGTAGAAAGAGGGGGAGGTCTCGGGGTCGAGCCCATGGGCCTCCCCTTTTGGGTTGTTCATTGTAACATATGTATATATTAGTACTTGGTTGTTCCACCAACTTTATAAGTGGTTATATATGTCAGTTGGTCGCCAAATTTGGCGGACCCGCCAACCTTTTTAATTTTTGAAATTTCATTCTCAGGCCGTCATTGGGCATTTACCCACTGCCATGTGGCATCCCATGACTGGGCCACGTGGAAGCCAACCATTGGGCCATGTCAACCAACTGTACAATCACCTGCCACATTAGCATACGACCTACCACGTAAGTGTATGACCTACCACATCACTGTACGGTCTGCCACGTGGATGTACAGACTGCCACGTGGTGCATTTTTACTGGTCCACGGAATGACCCAAAAATTCCAAAAATGGGTGACACATGGAAGCCTATGGTGTTGCCATGTCACCATGATGACATCATGTTGACGTTAGCATGACATGTGTCTCTTTCTTGCGTGTTCCACGTATGTTGTACAGATGCTAATGTCATTTGTATTGATGTTGACATCAGCAGTATGGATGTTGACTCATCTCCTGCTGACTAGGCTAGGTTGAACAAACTTTGACCGTGAAAATATTTCAATCTGTAACTCTATTTGATGAGTCATTTTCATCATTGCAAATATTGTGACACACTCTCCACGATGATGCTATTTTCACTGAGTTTTGAGAACTTTGAATTTTTGCCATTTCTTTCTCTGTTGAAGCCATTCTGAGCTTCCTGAGTTTCTTATGTGAGTTCTGAGTTTTCCTTAGTCTTCTCTAGATCCTTTTTGGATCACTTGTAGAGAAACCCATTATCGAGATGATAGTCAACCTTACCGTCACCTTATTCTACATGAATTAGGTCTTGTAGCTATTGAAACAACTCTTTAAAGTCCTCATCTTTAGTGTATGCCTCTTTGTATGCATCATGGTAAAAGGATCCATGTGCATAAAATTTTCCAAAACTATAATATTGGATGTGGGTAGCCTTGAATGTATGTATGCTAAATTATTAGTGTTTCCCTTCTTATATTTGATGACTAAATGAAATTGCGACAAAAACCACATCGACTTGTAATGTTTGGTTTGTTGAAGCTTACTCTAGGCCTACGGATAATGCAATGGTTGGTGATTAGTGTGGATAATGGTTTCGTTACCCATCAAATAGTGCTTCCACTTCTTAACAACTTGAACTAAGGCAAAGATTTCCTTATCTTATGTATGGTAGTTCAGGACTCCACTAGGAAACATTTCATAATGATAGCATACTAGCTTACTTCAATGCATCAATATTGCTCCCATAGCATATCCACTTGCATCCATATCCACTTCAAAAGGCTTATGTAAATTAGGTAATGAAAGAACTAGTGCTTGACTAATATTCCATTTTAGTTCATCAAAAATTTTATGTCGATTCCTCCCCCACTAGAAACACTTACCACTAGTTGATATGGCATGAAATGGTGCAACTACAACTGAAAAGGATGTTATAAACTTTTGTAGGTGTTGCACTGCCCAAACAAAGCTCCTAAATTCAGTGACATTGGTAGGAATGAGCCACTTGAGGATGGCATCCATATTCGCATGATCTATCGTAAGTTCCCCTCCACCAATCACATACCCAACTACACCAATGATTGTTGAGCAAAATCACATTTCCTAAGGTTAGCCAACAACTTATGATTTTCTAGAGTCTCTAACACCTACATGAAATTGTTGAGTTTTGGCGTACCTCAGGAAGTGGTTCCCTTGTGGTTTTTAGCCTCTAACCACAAGAGGGAGATGTTGGTACCCTTGTACCTTGTACTTTATGTCTAATTTCATTTTGACTTAGGATATTTAAGTCAAAAGTGAAATTTGGTCATTCTAGCCTAAAGTGACTATTAATTCACTTTGTGGGTGAATTAGGAGACATAAAGTGAACTTGGGGAACTTAAACCAAAGTCGGTTTTGATTTGAGATTACTGTGGGATGATCTCAACCATTTATTAGGGATGGCTTGGGATGATCCAAGCCATCCACATTTAGGTTTCCTTCTGATTTGCTCAAGGAGGGAGCAAGAGGCCTTTGGAGGCTCATTCATTCATTTAGTCACTTGGAGATATTGAGAGGGAGTATGAGGATGAGGCTAGAAGCATTAAGAGAGGGAATAAAGGGTGTCTCCTTCCATAGAGGGCTCTAGGAGGCTTTGGCTCTCATTATTTAGTGGTGATCACACTTGCTTGGAGGAGGGAGCACACCTAGCAGGGAGGAGCTACACTTGGAGGATTGCAAATATGTTTGTTTTAGTGGAGAGGTAGCACACAAGAGCACATTTTTTGCAAGGGATTCTTCCTCAGAGCATCCAGGGTCAAGGGTGCATCACTTCAGTGGATTTGGCAACAAGGGGATGAGGCGCACTAGTCTTGGGAACATTTCTTCCTGGATCCTTTGGCAAGTCTCGAGAGGAGCTTGCTTTGTATACAGGTTCCATCATATTGTATTTCTTGTTGTATATTTTGCTTTAGACACCACTTATATATACTTCCATTCCAAACTGGTTTTCCCCAGGGGGGTTTTATCTAGGGTCATGTTGACCAAAAACACTTGTGTTCATTTCATGCATGCTTATAGTGTATATCATCTTATTTATGTTTTAAATATATAGAGGAGTGTTACTTGTTTTTATATACATTGCATGTGCTAACCACCGGTTCAAAAACATTTGCAAGGGCACCTCAAAGAACACTTAACCAATAAAAATTATGGGCAGAAAGTTACTAAACTGTTTGTTGTCCTAAAAAGAGAAAACGACAGTTTTGAAGATTGAAACTTAGAGACAATCTCAAGGTCAAAGATACACGTTAGTTGGTAGCCTCATAGTACCTCATTTTTATTCATGGTATCACATCCTTTTGGGGGAAAACTTGTTGATTTCTAGAGCATCTTGTGGGCAGTTTTGAGAGAGCTTGTTGGCAGAGTTAGTGGACAACTTGTGGGAATATTTGTTGGACAGTTGTAGGATTGTTTTGTGGACACGTTTGGACAACCTTAATTATGCTTGTGTGTCAAGTGGTGAGGTTGAGTTCTTTTGTATTTTTCGCATTAGTGTGAGAATCAGTGTCAGCTTCAGTGTAATATTTAGTGGACAGCCATGTTTGTGTCCCAGATGTGAGCAGAGGATAGGCTAGACAGAGCTATTAACTAGTCCCCTTGGAAGACCATGATACCATTCGTCTTGGAGGACCTTGAACTATGGGATATAGTTCAATCTCTTGTGGTGATTCCTCCTACACCTGCTCCATCACCATTGTTGGATGTAGATTTCAGGAAGAAAAACATCAAGGCGAAGAGGACTATTTGTAATGTGGTGAGGGACCACATCATTCCCCATATGACTAGTAAATACTATGCATATGAGATATGGGCATCCTTGTGCAATATTTACTAGAGTCCAAACCATAACCGAAAGATGGTTTTGTGGGACAAGCTTAGGGGCATTCAAATGATCAATTTAGAGACATTCACATCATACCTAGGCAGATTCACTTAGATCGGAGATGAGTTAGTAGCAGTCGGAGAGATTGTGGATCCACACTTTTTGGTGAGGACATCTTTGAATATATTTTCCAAACCTTGGGGTTCATTTGTATGAGGAATTGTTTCCCAGGAGGTCATGCCTACTTGGGAGATATTTTGGGATGACTTTATACAGGAGGATTTGAGGTGCAGCTCTGAGTTTTTAGGACAACATCATATGCCTGAGGGGGATGAGGAAAGGGAAAGAAGAAGATCATAGAGGGTGCGATATAGGGTCCCAAGGGAGGGACCCAGCCAAAGGAGAGTGGCAGTGGGCAGAAGAAGGACATAAGAAAAGTGATATGATTTTCTTGTGGTGAGATGGGGCACTATGTTGGACAGTGTCCCAAGAGGAAGAAGAAGAAGCGGCATGGTGGTATTGCAGTGACAGTCGAGGAAGAGGAGTCTGATGCACAGTTAGTGAGAGAGTGTGCATTTGTTAGTTATTGTTATGTTGATGCACCATCCAGCGTTCGGTGGGGAGATAGAGTTCAGGAGGACCTATTGACTCAGAGTATTTATTCAGAGGGAGCTTAGACTAATTTTTTGAGGACACCATCTTCATGAGTGACTGGTCCACCTGGGACAGCTTCAGTTTCATAGTTACCGAGACAAAGGGTTGGTGCAAGGGATTCAGAGTGTTAGAGATTGATGAGGAGGAGGAGCAAGGCACCACAAATGCTTGAGCCTCACTTGGCTATGGAGATGAGCAGATCGGGTTCATGATCCACTTCAGGAGGAGGTCTCTTGGTGAGAGACCAAGGTGAGGATCTTTGGTGAGATGCCAATATCCAGAGGATCTTAGTGAGATGCCAAGACCTAGAGACCTTTGGTGAGATGTTGAGGGAGAGATATTTGGTGAGATGCCAAGATCTAGGCGATCTCATGTAGGTGGAGATGGACTTCCATCTAGAGAACAGGTCGGTCGGTAAATCAATGTCAGGGCATGTTGAGTAGATCAGTGTCAGGACAGGTCAAGAAGATCAAAGATAGAGGCCACTTTAATGAGAGGGTACAACCATACTCACCTAGGCCTTTCCAGGAGGTAAGGAAATCCACAGTTGGGACAAGATTGATTGGTGAGAAACACTTTCCTCTGTAAGAGGGAGTGTTGAGTTTTGGTGTACCTCGAGAAGTGGTTCCCTTGTGGTTTTGAGCCTATAACCACAAGAGGGATATGTCGGTACCCTTGTCCCTTGTACTTTATGTCTAATTTCACTTTGACTTAGGATATTTAAGTCAAAAATGAAATTTGGTCATTTTATCCTAAAGTGACTATTAGTTCACTTTGTGGGTGAATTAGGAGACATAAAGTGACTATTTTCTTAGCCACCCACCAATTGCAGCACTCACCATAGTGCTAAACTGTTGCGGCCACAAGACCTCTGGATGGCCCCAACTCTATGAGAGAGATCGTGACTTCGTCGCCACCTACCATATGTTGGGCACAAACACAATTGTCACTTATTTCCATCTTTAGGATGGGCTACTGTGCCATCAGGGCCATCTCTAAATTCCATCAAGAAAGCAGGTGAAGTTGATTTGGAAATCCCACTACAATCGGGTGGCATGACACTTCAGCATAGAAAAGACAGTGCCAATGTTGCAGCAACAATTCTATTGGACGAAACTTCAACAGGATGTCAGCAAGTATATTAGTTCATGCACTGAATGCACCATTGCCAAACCGGCCATTAAGAAACAAGGCATGTACACACCTCTTCCTACTCCTTAAAGGCCTTGGGAATCCATCTCAATGGACTACATGTTGGGCCTTCCATCAACCAAGTGGGGAAATGACTTTGTTTTGTGGTGGTTGATCATTTTTCTAAAATGGCAATTCTAGTCTCCTACAAGAAGAGCATCATAGCAGAGGCCACTACCAAGTTCTTCTTCGAATGAGTGTGTGTACATTTTGGGATACCACAAACCATCATCTCAAATTGAGACATTCGGTTCCTCAATAAATTTTTGTCGAGCCTCTGGTCACTGATGGACACCAAGCTAACCAAATCCACTGCCTTCCACCCCCAGACAAATGGCCAAACCGAGGCCATCAATTGGATGATCATGCATATCCTACGCATGTACAATTCCAAGAATCCTTGCACATGGGATGAGATTCTTCCTTATGTTCATCACAACTATAAAAGAGCCATACATAACTCAACCAGCCACAACCCCTTTCAAGTGGGGTTGGGATTTCAATCATTGGGTCCCATGGATTTTGCACTACCCCTTGCAGCCACCCAGGAAGACTCTTCCCATACTCAAACTGAATCCAACAAAGCTACCTGGTTCATTGAGAAAATACAACACATCTGCCAAGAGGTTCAGGATATTTTGCAGAAGTCCAATTCCAAGTACAAGTAGCGCCATGATCAACATCGGGTGCCACACAAGTTTCAGGTGGGAGAAAAAGTTTGGTTGCACTTGCAAAATTAATGCCTTACATGGCCCCAACGGAAGCTTCGTCCACTCCACTATGGACCTTATACCATCACCAAGGTTGCGGGTGACAGTGATTTTGATCTCAACATTCCCCCCTTCCTTGGCTTGCACCCAGTGTTTAATGTTGACCTCCTTCGGCCATACGTTCCACCATTATTGGACACCTCAAAGGTAGCAGAACAGTTGACACCGATAGAGATCGAACTTGATTCCATGTAACAGGAATCCACTTATCAGATCATGGACACAAAATTCAAGGTCACTCACCAACAAAACTTTCATCTTTATTGTGTTTTCAAAGCAGAGGAGCTCCTGCAACAAGGCAAGTGGCTCACCCAGGGCGAAATTCAGTAGAAATTTTCTCATCTAATGGGGGAACTCAATGCAATGGAGACCATTCCTTCCTAAGGGGGGAGGATTGATCCAAATGGATATGTATGGCCACCCACCTATTCCAACTAGCTCACATATAGATGTCATCTTGGCAGCTTCAGTTTTCATCTTGGCATTTTTTTTATAGCTTTTCGAGTCCTAAATTTCTGGGGTCGTTTTGAGGCCCTAAACAACGTTTTTTGGGCCCACCACAATCACAATATAATTATTGTTAGAGTGTGATGGAATAATGTGTATTCCTCGGATAAACCTTTCCAACGGGCTATCATGCACCTAAAACGGAGATCGTAAGCAAAATCTACGACCCTGAGAAGTTGATGTACCAATATACCCCAACAAGGCCCACTTGGCTTTTGGCGCTTCATCTCCTAGGGTTAGGTTTTTGGATATATAGGGTTTTGGAATTCATGTTTGATGTAAAAATGTCTTTGTATCCTCATTATAATCATCTTCTTGTGAATGTGTGCAGTCATCACATCTCATCTCATAGATAAGCCGCCACCATTCTAGCAAGCTTGTTTCAATTTACATTTTATAGTTTCAGCATTTTTTTTATTGAATAGAAGACAAGTTTTACTGTGTCTCTGTTATTTTTCATTGTATCTCTATGTTCATAATATAGATTTGTATTCATTTCATTATGCTCATAAAATCTAGATCAGTGCTATTAGAGCGGTCTACTCCTTGTCGTTCTTAGTGCATGTCCTCGACGAGGTCAAGGTACAAAGAGTTGCATCTCGAGCTTGTTTATCTTGAGGACAAAATATCTCACACGCTAAAGCGACCTTCCATAGTGGGAGAAAATAAATATAATAGGACATAAGATCCTTTCAAATTGTTTCTCGAGGAATCCCTCGCACAACAGAGGAACGATATGATGGATGGCTTTGCGCAAATCCTTCAACGGCTACCAACAGGCGGTGCATCTTCCTCAAGCGGAAGCATTGCCCCCTTCAAGGTATAGATCAAATTTTATATTCCTATATTTGAAGTTCAAATAGACGTAGATGCTATAGACAAATGGTTGAATCTGTTAGAAGGGTATTTTTTTGTCCATAACTTTTCCAATATAGAAACAATTACGTTTGTGTTCCTCAAAGTCGTCCCCAGTGTCAAAGATTGGTGGGAGACTTTCTATGAGAAAAATGCAATAGAGAAACCCTCATTATTTACAGTCGCATTCACTTGGGAGTCCTTTGGGGATTATATTAAGGAACAATACTACCCTGTTGGAAGTTATGACGACTTGTATACAAGATGGACCACACTGCGGCAGGAAAGGGACCAAACAGTGCCAAAGTTCACAAATATCTTCCATACCTTGCGCACCAAGTCGGGTATCAAATATTCTGAGTGACATATGGTGCTCAAATACCTCGGCGGTCTGCATATATACATCCATAAAGAAATGGAGTTTCTGGACATCTCATCCTTGGGTGTCGCCTATTGATCTGTTGTCAAAATCGAGTAGAAGCTTAAATAAGAGATGCGGTAGTTTGGGTCTGGGAACCCCTCATAGCAGAAGCACGGAAAGGATAGCCCCAACCTGCAGAAAAAAGGGCAGAGAAAATATAGATAGCCTCGAGATAACCATTCTAAGTCGCAAACAAATAATGGCAATGGAAAGATGAATAAAGACATCGGGAAGTGGTGTGACTTCCATAAGAGACCCTGCCATAATATTGTTGATTGTCACTCAAAGCAGTCATTGGTGGTTGAGGTGAAAGCCTATGAATCAGATGCAGATTCTGACTCAGAGTTAGAACAAGCAAATGGGAGACGGATTGTTGACATAGAACCCAATTCCATAGCTGCTACCACCAAGATCTAGCCTGGTGAACCTGATAAGCCAGATGAAGGAAAGCACCTCTTTCATTCACAGATATGGGTGAAGGGTACTCCATTGCACTTCATCGTTTATAGCGGTAGCTAGAAGAACCTCATCTCAGTGGAGTTCTTCAAGTAGTTGGCCCTACTGACAACGTTGCACCCACAGCCATGCACCATCGGATGGCTCCACCAAAGAAGTGATCTTCCCATTAGCCAACAATGTCGCTTGTCCTACAGCGTCAAGCCCTTCAAATATGAGGTATTGTGTGATGTTTCTCCCCTTGAAGTTTGTGATGTTATTTTGGGCTAACCTTGTTTATGGAAATGTCATGTTGTATATGAAGGCCTCACAATTTTATTATTACTTTGAATAGGAAATTATATAGGATACCCGAGGTAGTCTCACCTACTGACATTTCCTTGATCTTTGCGAAGCAATGCAGGAAGGTCATCTCTCACACCAGGAAGTTTTTCTTCTTCATGATTCTCTCTCAAAGTGAGTGAAAGGTTGTAGACACATCCATGGCCTTCGTGATCGATCTCTCCATGCATCAAAAACAAGTGGATAAGGTCATGGAAGAATACAAAGACATCTTCTCCTCACCCACTGGGGTACCTATACACTGTCAGATCAAACATTCAATCGATCTAACCCCCGATGCATCACTACACAATGGGTCAGTATATGGCCACTCTCTATTAGAAAACGAGGAGATCAAGCATTAGTTCCAATAACTTCTCCAAAAGGGGAACATTTGACCTAGCTCATCACCATGTGGAAGCCCAATCATGCTTGTGCAGAAGAAAGATGTGGACCTGGCAACTCTACATCGATTATTGGCCCTAAATAAAATCACAGTTAGGAATCGGTACTCAATTCCCTGAATCGACGATCTCCTTGACCAACTCAAGGGGGACAAATAATTCAGTAAGATTGATCTGAATTCTGGCTACTATCAAGTCCCAATAGAGTGGACATATGTATGGAAAATTTCCTTCAAGTCCAAAGAAAGTATTTTTGAATGGTTGGTCATGCCCTTTGGTTTGACAAATTCCCTAGAAAATTTCATGAGGATGATGAATGATATCTTTTGGCCTTTCACCAATTCATTTTTGGTGGTGTATCTGAATGACATCCTCATCTACAACAAGAATTGGGCGGAACACTTGCATCATATTCAGCAGGTTCAGCACACTCTACGGAAACACAAGCTATATGCAAATTTGGAAAAGTGATCCTTCAACATAGACAGGGTTTGGTACCAAGTATACATTGTTGATGAGAATGGGGTGCATGTAGATCTAGCCAAGATCTAGGTCATTCATGACTGGCCATCCCCAACCACACTCACCGAGCTTCAGATCTTTTTGGGCCTTGCCAATCTCTATCGCAGGTTCGTGTTGGGATTCTCCCATATTGCATGGGCCCTCAGCCAAGTAACCAGGGGTGGTGGTAAGCCAAAATTCATGTGGGGCATGTCAAAAACGTTCGATGATTTGAAGCAACGCTTCTGCTCAGCCCCAACGCTCTCATTACATGTCCTACAACAACCCTTTTATATCGAGACATATGCTTCAGACTATGATGTGGGTGCAGTTCTCACTCAACATGGACACCCTGTGGCCTATCATAGTGAGACACTATCAGATTTCATCTGTAAGTACCCTACTTATGACAAAGAAATGTACTCCATTTATCAAGCCTATCATCAATGTAGGAATTACATTCTTGGGAAGGAGACAATCATCCACACTGATCATAAGTTGTTGCAGTTCATGCAAACGCAAGGAAAATTGTAGAATAATTGCCATCATAAGTGGTCCACATACTTGCAGCAGTTCCATCTCAACATCAAGTATAAGATAGGAAGCACTAAACACTTCGTTGATTGCCTCGGCCACCCGCCAATTGTAGCACTCACCACGACGCTAAAATATTTGTGGCCATGAGACCTATGGATGGCCCCAACTCTATGAGAGACATCCTGACTTTGCCACCACCTACCAGAAGCTAGGTGCAAACACAATTGTCATTGATTTCCATATTCAAGATGGATAATTGTGCCATTTAGGCCATCAGAAGTGGTCCACATACTTGCAACAGTTCCATCTCAACATCAAGTATAAGATAGGAAGCACCAAACACTTCATTGATTGCCTTGGCCACCCACCAATTGCAACACTCACCACAACGCTAAACTCTTTATGGCCACGAGATCTCCAGATGGCCCCAACTCTATGAGAGACATCCTAAATTCGTCGCCACCTACCAAAAGTTGGGTGCGAACACAATTGTCACTGATTTCCATATTCACGATGGATAATTATTCCATTTAGGCCATCTCTACATTCCATCAAGCGAGCGGGCAAAGAGAATTTGGGAATCCTGTTATAGTCAAGTGGCAGGACACTTCAATGTAGAAAAGACAGTGGCAGTGTTGTAGCAACATTTCTATTAGTCGAAACTTCGACAGGATGTCGGCAAGTATATTAGGTCTTTCACTTACTGCACCATTGCCAAACCGACCATTAAGAAACAAGGCATGTTCACCCCTCTGCCTAATCCTGAAAGGCCCTAGGAATCAATCTCAATGGACTAAATTTTGGGCCTTCCATCAACCAAGCAGGGAAATGACTGTGTTTTTGTGATGGTTGATCGTTTTTCTAAAATGGAAATTCTATCCGCCTACAAGAAGAGCATCACAGCATAGGCCACTACCAATCTCTTGTTTGAACAAGTGTGGGTACATTTTGGGATATCACAAACCATCATCCCATATCAAAACATCCAGTTCCTCGACACATTATGTTCAGGCCGCTGGTCATTGTTGGACACCAAGCTCACCAAATCCACTACCTTCCACCCGGAGAGGGATGGCCAAATCGAGGTCATCAATCGAATGATCGTACATATCCTGCGCATTTACAATTCCAAGCATCCCCACACATGGAATGAGATTCTTCCCTATGTTCATTACAGCGACAATAGAGCCATACATATCTCAATCGGCACAACCCCTTTCATGTACAGTTGGAATTTCAACCATTGGGTCCCATGGATGTTCACTACCCCTTGCGGACACCCAAGAAGACTCTTTCCATACTCAAACTAAAGCCGACAAAGCTACCTGGTTCATTGAGAAGATCCAGCACATCCGCCAACTAGTTCAAGGTATTTTGTAGAAGTATAATGCCAAGTACAAGCAACGCATGATAAATATTGGGTGCCACGCAAGTTTCAGATTGGGAGATAGAATTTGGTTGCACTTGCAAAAAGAACAATGTACATGGCCCCATTGGAAGCTTCTTCCAATCCTCTATGGACCTTATACCATCATCAAGGTTGTGGGTGATAATGATTTTGAGCTCAACATTCCCCCCTTCCTTATCTTTCACCCAGTGTTTAATGTGGAACACCTTCAGCCATAATTTCCACCATTATTGGACACCTCGGAGATAGAAGAATATTTGACACTGAAAGAGCTCAACCTTGACTGGATGGAATAGGAATCCATTGATCATATCATGGACACACAATTCAAGGGCACTCTCCAACTAAAGTTTCATCTTTATCATGTTTTCAAAGTAGGGAAACTCCTGCACCAAGGCAAGTGGCTCACCCAGAGCCAAATTCAACAAATATTTTCTTATATGATGGGGGAACTCAACGCAATGGAGACCATTGCTTATTAAGGGGAGAGGATTTATCCAAGTGTATTTCAATGGAAACCCACCTATTCCAATTGGCTCACATACAAATTTCATCTTGGCAGCTTCAGTTTTCATCTTGGCAATTTTTTCTAGCTTTTCGGGTCCTAAACTTTCGAGGACGTTTTTAGGCCCTCAACAACGTTTTTTGTACCCACCACAGTTACACTATCATTTAATATAGAGTCAGATGGAATAATGTTTATTCCTATGATATACCTTTCCAATGGGCTATCGTGCGCCTAAAACGGATATCGTATGCAAAAGTTATGACCTCAAGAAGTTTATGTACAAACTTACCCCAACGGGGCCCACATGGCTTTTGGCGTTTCATTTCCTAGGGTTAGGTTTTTGGATTTCTAGATTTTTGGCATTCATGTTTGATGTAATAAGGGCTTTGGAGCCTCATTGTAATCATCTTCTTGCAAATGAGCGCAGTCGTCACAACTCATCTCAGACATAAGCTTCCACCATTCTAGAAAGCTTGTTTTAGTATGCATTTTACAGTGTCAACTTATTGATTTATTGAATAGAAGCCAAGTTTTATTGTATCTCTATTATTGTTAATTGTATCTATGTGTTCATAATATAGATCTGTATTCATTTCATTATGCTCATAAAATCTAGATCAGTGGTATTAGAGCGATATACTCCTTGTCGTTCTTAGTGCATGTCCCCGACAAGGTCAGGTTACAAAGAGTTGGGTCTCGAGCTTGTTACTCTCGAGGACAAAATCTATTACACCACCAAGCAACCTTCCATGGTGAGAGAAAATAAATATGAAGGGACAGGAGATCCTTTCAAATTGTTGCTCGAGGAAAGCCTTGTGCAACAAAGGAACGAAATGATGGATAGTTTTGTGTAAATCCTTCGATGGCTACCAACGAGCGATGCATCTTCCTCGAGCGGAAGCTCTGACCTCTTCAACGTATAGATCAACTTTGATATTCCTATATTTGAAGGTCAGATAGACACACATGTTGTAGACAAATGGTTGAATCTACTAGATGGGTATTTTTCTGTCCATAACCTTTCCAATAGAGAAAAGATTACATTTTCACTCCTCAAAGTCATCCCCCATGTCAAATATTGTTGGGCAACTTTCTATAAGCAAAAGGAAATATAGGAACCCTAACCATTTATAGTCGCACTCACCTAGGAGTCCTTCAGGGATGTTATTAAGGAACAATACTACCATGTTGGAAGTTATGATGACCTCTATACAAGATGGACCACACTGTAGTAAGAAAGGGACCAAACAGTCCAAGAGTTCACAAATATCTTCCATACCTTGTGCACCAAGATGGATATCAAATATTCTGAGCAACATCTGGTGCTCAAATATTGCGACGGTCTGCATAGATACCTCTAGACAAAAATGGAGTTTTTGGACATCTCATCCTTGGGCTCGACCTATCGATATGTCATCGAAATTGAGCATAAGCTTAAACAAAATACACGACAGTTTGGGTTTGGGAACCCCTCATAGAAGAAGCAGGGAAAGGGTAGCCCCAACCTATGGAACAAAGGGAAAAGAAAATATGGATAGCCTAGGGAGAACTAGTCTAAGCCACAAACAAAGAAGGACAATGGAAAGATGAAGAAAGACATCGGGAAGTGGTGCGACTTCCATAAGAGACCTTGGAATAATATTGTTGATTGCCACTCAAAGTAGTCATTGGTGGTTGAGGTGAAAGCCTATGAATCAGACGCAGGTTATTTACGTGGAACCTAGTGCCACCATTGCTACCACCAAGATCCAT
>ML834239.1:0-20478 GCA_009831015.1 Picea engelmannii
TACTTTATTATTTAAATAATTTATCTTTACTCACAAATTCTTGTTGCAACTAAGTTTTCTATAATTAGTCAATTCATAACTTCTTTGTCCTTAACTAACTTCTTGTTGCAACCACTTTATTATTTAATTTATTTCTTGGTCAACCACTTTGACTATTCAATCTTCTCATCGCAACTACTTTACCAGAATTACCAAACTCACAAATTCTTGTTGTAACTAATTTGTTTTTAATTATTTTCTTAATGAAACAACTATACCCATGATTAACTCCTAGTTACCATCAATTTGACTAGTACACTTCTTCTAGGAGCTTCTAGAATAATTGATTTCTTTGACCTTCTAGGGGCTTCTAGATAACTCATGAGGGTTCTCCAACTTCATATGGCCATAACTCTTTGATCATGAGAAGTTATGTGATGTTACACATATCACCAGAAATGGAATGACATATACTATCCATATAGAATATTCTTACCTGTAAATTCACTAATATTCATTCCTTTATACCTCAAATGGATGTGGTTCCCTTACGCATGCCTTTGTGCTACTAGAATTCACTACCAGACTTCTCCAAGGGTTGAAATCAATCACTAAGGGTTTACATAAATCTACAATATCACTCCCCAAAGGATGACATCAATGACAACCAACAATCTAGACCAAATATCCATCAACCTAAGCCAATTGTCTGACAATCTCCCCCTTTGACATTGATGAAAACACCAACATTAATGGAAAAACTTAGTCATGATAACATCCATGATTATACTCCTCATCAATGTTTCTATCTGTCCCTCTTTGACATCAATGGCAAAGGGTATCTCCCTTTGGGGTTGCTCCCCCTGATTGAACTCTCCTTAGGGATGCTCACCCTGTCTAAATGTCTTTGATATTTCTCTATGTTTCTAAGCCTCTGATTACTCTCTCTCGCTTCATATGAATAATATCTCCCCCTTTGAAAAATGGTATCACTCTTATGCAACACTAAATTCATATTGCTCATTCTTCCCTTGTGATAACCGCTCCCCCTGGAAACATGCCTCTGTTCTCTCTCTCCAAGTATAAAACTCTCTATCTGAAAACTTTTCTAAATGATATTTCTACCCATCCTTCTTTTTTTTTTCTCTCTCTTGACTTCTCTGCAATATGTTGTGTAGAAAAAATATAAGTCTTCATGTACTTGTTTCCTTTCGAAGTTATTTTCCATTGGTGTTTCCTTGTGTAATCAACTAACATATATGAAAATATTTCAATAATACACATTCAAATATTCTTGTGTAATTATCACCCATTATGATAATGTTACATTGTCTTTGAACCACTCTCTGAACCAATCTATGAATCCATGCTCTCGTCCACTATCATATATCTGTCCAAACCTGGTAAGTGTTCTTACGAATCCATATTTTTCCATATTTTCCAAGACTCTACTACACAACTGTCCATAATGTTGACCCATCTGTCATTGTACTATCACGAAGTCTTCAATACTACAACTAATTAATCTATCATATTGTACTTCTTCTAATTGACTACTATGAATCTATCTACTCAAACTCTGCAAGCTACTTAAAGGATGGTTCTCTGGTCTGTCTCAGCTACCTCATAGAATCCCCCTATCTAATATTCATATTATCTTGGAGTCTCTAAGTTGGATGGCCAATAAAAATTCATGCTCTGATGTGGATTCCTTATCATCTCCATCGGTAGATTCATCATTTCTCTAAACTCTGACTTTTTTCTTTCTGCCTTTGGATTCGTATTTCACTACAATACCTGAAAGTACAATCTCTTGAACCTCTTCCTTATTTACCTGTCATCCTTTTCTATCATTTCTTTTCCAAACCTTTCTATATGTGACATCTTCATTTTTCTTTGTAGATTTCTCTTCATCTCATTTTATTTCCAATCTTGCGATCTCTGGGACTTAGTCTTTGTTCACCTTTTCTTCATGTTTTCTTATCCATACTTTCTTATATCTGATATCAATGTTCTTTTTCATGGAATTATTGTTCATGCTTCTAGAATCATGAGCTATGTGTCCGTATTTATGACATTTGTAACATTAAATTTTATGTGGGGCCACATAATCATTTCTTGCTTGAACATTTCTTTTATAATCCCTGCAATATGCAACCTTATGTCCAAGTTAGTACCATAAAATAAATTACCATAAAATAAATTTACATACCTGGGAGTGAATGATATTCTTTGTGGTGTAGTCCTTCTAATTTTTTGTTTTGACTGATCATGATCATGATTGAAGCTTCTTTGTGGCTTGAACATGGATGGTATTCTTGAAGATGTATCTTTATTAGTTTTATTAGATTCTAGTTGTCCATGATTCATTCCTTTCAATAATTCTGCAGGAATCTTTCTATTTTCTTCATTCTTCTTTTCTAGCAACCTAGAGTGCTTCTCTTCATTCTCTACTATTGATGTAAATGTTTTTGTCTCTTAAAAATTCTTGTTGAGCTTGACAACTTTGACTCTTAGTTTGAAAATTTCTTATTCAATATTCTCAACCTCTTATTCTTTCTTCATTACCTGATACGCCATCACTTCTTATGTTCTCTTTTCTTCTTCAAGTTGGATTTTCAATGTAATTATTTCTTCTTCGAGTCTTCTCTCTTCTTGACCAAATTCTCCCTCAAGCTGGTTTAAGTCATTGGTTCTTTCCTTAAGATGACATGTCAATATATTTTCTCTCTTTTATGCTTCTCCCTTTTGTGCTGCTAGTTGGCTTCTAAACACTACTTTTGATATTCTAGAGTTTCTTCAATTCTTCAAGCCCCTTCTAGATAATCTCTTAAATTATTTATGACATGTTGAGCTTCTTTAGAACCTTGAAATCTTTCCTTTTGCTTCATTAATTCTTTCTTGAGTGACTTTTTTTCTTCTCTTTCTTTCTTTAGATATTCAATTTCACTAATCAATTATTCTCTATAATCAACTTCTCCTTCTTCATACCTCCTCTTCTGAATCTGTCTGACATGATGAGCATATTTATTCTTGCTCTAGACCTACATCTTCTTTGACATTTTTAGAATTTGTGATGGGTGAATATTAGATATTATGTAACTTATCCCAAAGTTCTTTGGTTGATGAAAATTTACCAACCTTTTCTCTTAACAGATCATGTAATCTTTCCTAGATGAAATCCATTGTTATTTTTGTATTCTTCTTCAATTTCTTCTTAGTTGTAGTCTTTTCTCTTTTTTAACTACCATATCCTATAGCAATTGTTTGCCAAATATCATATCCCTATGCCTCCAAAAATACTTTCTTCCTTCCACTCCATATCTCATAGTTTAAACCATTCTGATCATTAAACAGTTGTACTCCATTCTCAGAATAATCCATGATCTCCTTCCAGTGGTTAAACTGTTTCCTAGAGGAACCTACTCTGATACCAATTGTTGGATTACCGAGAGAGGGGGGGTGAATAAGTAATGAAAAATTATACCAATTATTAATCCTTTAAAACACAATGTATATTCTTTTACTTATTCAACCATGTTCATATGTTCATCTTCAATATATTATTGTATCATAAGCATTAACATTCATTAGTGCATAATAAACAATAACAAACACATCCACACAATGCATAGTACACCAATATTTACATGGAAATCCAATGCAGGAGAAAACCACAAAATGTTTTTATTATATGTCAAGAATTACATTCAAGGAAGAACCAACTTCCAATTCTCTAGCTACAACTGGAAGGAGGCTCTGATCCCCTAGTTTCTCAGGCTACAACCTGAGGGAAGCTCCATCTCTCCAATTCTCTGGCTACAACCAGAAGGAGGCTACAACTAGAAGGTGGCTACAACCACCTATCATTTCCCCTTCCACGTGCCCTGAAAGATAAGTAGAATGATGGAACCATTGTCACAATGTCACTGTGAGATATATTGTTGTAAACATGTACCAATGTGTGCCCTTGATTTGTAATCAACCTATTCCACTATCCTTTAACAAACCTGTACCTGTGCCTTTCCTATACCACAAAAACTAAATACACCAATAACATGTACCAATACTCTCCTCAATATATCATATCTAATAACATAGATTTTATACCCAAAATCACAAGAATATCATTCAAACCATGTGCCAATAATGCACATCAATCATGTATCAACAACAAACCAAACTATGCCTCAACACGTTGTATCAATATCACCATGTACTTCAAGTATGTATCTCATCCATGTACCCAATCATATACCTCTACCATATACAAATAACATACACCAAGATAACCAACAAGATACCTCTAGCAATGCACCACACTATACATAAATCAAATACCAGAAATCCTCATATCAACCATGTGCCACAACCTCATTGTTATACAACCTCTATTTGTACCAATAACTTCATCAACATACCTCAACCAAAAGCCCTCAAACATGAACCAATACTAAACTTCAGTAGATATTCTTTAAATCAACTCTTCAACAAGCCCTAAACTTCCAAGAGGGCATCCAATAGATTTACAAGGCAAAACCTAATCGGATTCATAGATTCAACACTACACATATGAAAACCATACTTTTTTCTTCTTGTAGCATTATGTTGCCGCGGTTTTGTTGTCGTGATTCTGTTGGCATGATTTTTTTGCCGCGATTTTTCTACCACGATTTTTTTACAACACTTTTCTTGCCGCACTTTTTCTACTGTGATTTTTCTGCCACACTTTTTTTGTCGCACTTTTCTTGCCACAATTTTTCTGCCGCACTTTTTCTACCACACTTTTTTTGCTACACTTTTCCTTCCACAATTTTTCTGCCGCACTTGTCTTGCCACAATTTTTCTGCAGCGATTTTTTTGATGCACTTTTCCTGCCGTGATTGTTCTACCTCACTTTTTCTTCCACACTTTTTTTGTTTCACTTTTCCTGTGGCAATTTTTCTACTGCACTTTTTCTCTGTCAATAATACATGCCCAAATAACCTTTCACAAAATAGATATTCAATGATATTCAATAGGTGCTAATGGTATACCCTTTCTTTCTTATTTATACTCTCCAAGTAGCTTCCTCTAGAAGTTTCAACTTTTGTCCACTTAACCACTTTCTCCACTTAGCCACTTTTTCCACTTAACCACTTTGCCCACTTAACTTAACCACTTTCCACAAATAGTAAGTTCTCCACTCCTAGTTCCAACTAACTTTATTATTTAATTAATTTATTTTGCAATAGCTTTGACTTATCCATAAATAGTAAACTCACCACTTCTTGTTGCAACCACTTTATTATTTAAATAATTTCTCTTTGCGACCACTTGGACTACTTTGTTATTTAAATAATTTATATTTACTCACAACTTCTTGTTGCAACTAACGTTTCTATAATTAGTCAATTCATAAATTTTATTCCCTTAACTAACTTCTTGTTGCAACCACTTTATTATTTAATTTATTTCTCGGTCAATCACTTTGACTATTCATTCTTTTTATCACAACCAATTTACCGTAATTACCAAACTCACAACTTCTTGTTGTAACTAATTTATTTTTAATTATTTTCTTAATGAAACAACTATACCCATGATTAACTCCTAGTTACCATCAATTTGACTAGTACACTTCTTCTAGGAGCTTCTAGAATAATTGACTTCTTTGATCTTCTAGGGGCTTCTAGATAACTCAAGAGGGTTCTCCAACTGCATATGGCCATAACTCTCTAACCATGAGGAGTTATGTGGCGTTCCACATATCAACGAAAATGGAATGACATATACTATCCATCTAGAATAGTCTTACATGTAAATTCATTGATCTTCATGCCTTTATACCTCAAACAGACTCAGGTCTCTTACCCATGCCTTTGTGCTACCATAATTCACTACTGGACTTCTCCAAGGTTTGACATCAATCCATGAGGGTTGACATAAATCTACAATATCACTCTCCAATGGTTGACATTAATGACTATAACATCCCCAACATCCAACTGGGTTATGCCACGTAAAAAATTTCAAACTATATGAAAACTAAAACATATACACACATAAACTCTTGCGGAAATTTATATATATAACTCAAACCAGACCAATACATTTTGTAAATGCACAGATTCATACATAAATAATAGTAACATATACATGCAACATACACATGAAATACCCATAAATATAAATATAGTTATAAACCACACATATGATAAACCCATAAAACTAAACACGTAAATAATAATGCATCATGTAATTTAACACACAATTGACACTTATATTGGTAATAATATCACTAAATGTGTGAAGACCTTCCATGAACCTCCTATCCTTAGAACACAGTTCTTATCACTCTCAGTAGTGGGTCACCCCCGAGCTGGGACTAAACTCCACCTCGGTAAAGGGATTCCTAACCAGGATGATGTATCACAGACAACAAGAAAGACTTTGTCACACATGCCAACTCAAACTAATAGCCTACAGTCCCTCATTCCCCACATGCTTGTCCCATCGCAGAAAGTGTGCCCCTTCTCTACTAAACAGTCCCTCGGTTGCCCCACTTCCCTTCCAGGGCTTCATCAACAAGCCGAACAAGAAGTCTCAGATACATGTAGTTGTAGTTTAGCACCTTCGGAAATCAATTCCCAAAAATTCTCTCACCTAGAGAGAAATTTCTCACAGGCCTGACAACCTGCCTCTTCAGTATCCCATGGTCCTGAAAACCTTCTTCTTCATTCTAGCTCCCAAGCTAACCAGGTACAAAAATAGGTATGGGTACAGATATGGTACTAGTTCAGGTACGGATACAGATATAGGGAGGTACGAAGGACAACTCAATGAGTGTGTCAATGATGATGTAATGATCGAAAAATGAAATAAGTCCAATCTATATGTATGCATGTTCCCAACTTGACACTTGTCATGTTGGGAGTTACTTTGGCCCACGTGTCCCCATCGTTAGAACTTAGGATAAAATAATTATTCATACTTTATACTTTAAGGAATACTTGTCCCCATCCTTAGAACTTAAGAGCTACTCAAGGAATACTTGTCTCCATCCTTAGAACTTAAGAGCTACTCAAAATTGCATGCACTTAAGTTTGATGCGCGCGGTATCCTGGAATGTGCACACTTCATCATTTTATTGCACAATACATGTGTGCACTATACCATGGAAGGTGCATAAAAAAATGATATCAAACAACTCACCAACTTAAGTAGATTTGCATTTACATTCACAATTGGGTTCGGCCTAGGGGTATTACAATCCCCTCCCCTTATTTCTGCACTATCCTTATTGCATTATGTACACATATCAACAAGATTTCCAAAATCTTCAAAAATATGTGTTTATTCTGCCCGCATTGCATCCTCATGCTCCCAAGTAGCGTCCTCAAGACCGTACCAGGTCCATTGGACCTTTACAAGCCCTATGGCTTGATTTAGGAGCTGTTTGATTTTTCGATCTAGAATGCATTCTGGATGCACTTGGATAATGCCTTCTTACTCCACCTGAATCACATTCCAATCAATTACATGATTACAATATGGTATATATTTCTTTAGCAATGATGCATGGAATACATAATGAACATACATAGATGCAAGAAACACAATCATATAATCTATTGAACCAATCCTCTCTAGGATTTCAAATGGCCCACAATAGTGAGCTGCCAACTTTGAACAATTTCCCAACTTCAAGGATCTTTTGTTGGCCTTAACCTTCAAGAATACATGATCCCCCACTTTAAATTCTATGTGAGTTCTTCCCTTATCAACATAGCTTTTCTTCTGGTCTTGGGAAACCTTTAAATTTTGTTTTATTTTCAACATTTGCTCCTCCATTTTTCTGAGTAAATATGTCCCAACCACTGCTCTATCTGATGGGTTATCCTAGCTTACCAGTGTGTTTCACTTTCTTCCATAAAGTGCCTCAAATGGGCTCATCTTTAGATATGTTTGGTACCCATTGTTATAAGAAAACTCTACTAAGTGTAGGTAGTCTTCCCACTTTGATGGTTTATCCATCACATACATCCTCAACATATCCTCAATCACTTGATTCACCCTCTTTTTTTTTCCATCTAATTCTGGATGATAAGTTGTACTAAAATTCAAATTTGTTCCAAATCCATTAAATAATCCCTTCCAAATACTTGAGGTAAATCTTGGATCTCTGTCAGACACAATTGTCTTGGGTATACCATGTAATCGAGCAATTTCTCCCATATAAACATCAACAATGTTGGTTTCCTTGTGAATGAGCTTTACTGGAATAAAATGGGCATCTTTAGTAAGCTTATCCACAACTACCATGATAGAATCATGTTGCTTGTTTGTTCTGGGCAGTTTGGTGATGAAATCCATTGTTACAACTTCCCATTTCCACTCAGGAATGGTTAATGGTTGTAGAAAACCAGTTGGGTGTCTATGCTCAGCCTTTATCTTTTGACATTCCAAACATTTGGCAATAAAATTAGCAACTTCTTTCTTCATGCCTGACCAATAATATTGGCTTTTGACAGCTACAATAGTTTTTTGATAACCCGGGTGCCCAACATAAGGTACATTATGCATTTCTCTCAATACCATAATTTTCAATTCATGGGAATTTGGTACATAAATTCTTCCCCTGTATATGAGAATATCATCATTATCTAGCTTATATTCTTCAATTTTTTGCTACAAAATACTTTGCTGTAATTTTTCCACTAATCCATGGTATTGCAAATCTAATTTTGCAGCCTCCAAAATTTTGTCTTTCAAATACGATTGGTACATGATAATGGTTGTGGAATGAAACTCATGCACTCTTCTGTTGAGTGCATCAACCATGTTGTTCTCTTTCCCTTGATATTCTTTATATCAAAGTCATATTTACTGAGAAATTCTAATTATCTTTTTTGCCTAGCATTTAGAGTTGGCTGATCAAATAAATATTTCAGACCATTATGGTTTGTCCTCATCTCAAACTTTTTCCCCATGAGTTAGTTTCTCCATTTCCTCAAGGCATTCACTATGGATACCAACTCCAAATCATGAGTGGAATAGTGTCTTTTATGTTCCTTCAACTTCCTTGATTCTTAACATACAACAAACCCATTTTTACTAAGGAGTCCACCATGCCCTTCTTTACATGCATCGGTGGATACAATGAAGTCTTCATTTGGATTTGCAATCCTTAGTATTGGAGCACTTGTTAATAATTGATTCAAGTGATGGAAACTCTTTTCACAATCCAATGTCCACTGAAACTTCACACCCTTATTTTGCAAGGAAGTGATTGGGTGTGCAATCTTTGAGAATCCCTCAATAAATCTTCTATAGTAGCCTACAAGGCCCATGAATGATCTGACCTCTATCACATTCTTTGGCGCTGACCATCTTCTAATGGATTTTATCTTCTCAGGATCCACTGCTATCCCATCCTCTGAAATGATATGCCCCAAATAATGAATTTTCTTCTGATAAAATGAGCACTTGCTCAATTTGGCATACAATTGATGCTCCCTTAATACTTGTAATACCATCCTCAAGTGTTTTTCATGATCTTCCTTTGACTTAGAATATATAAGAATGTCATCTAAAAATACAATGACAAACTTATCTAAGTATTCTCTAAAAATACCATTCATTAAACACATGAAGAGAGTTGGTGCATTTGATAATCCAAAGGGCAACATTTTGAACTCATAATGAGCATACCTTGTTCTAAAAGAAGTCTTGTTGATGTCTTCTTCTTTAATTATTAATTGCTGTTAACCTGACCTGAGATCAATCTTGGAAAATATTTGTACATCTTTCAGCTGATCAAAGAGGTCATCGATCCTTGGCAAAGGATACTTATTCTTCACAGTTACCTTGTTCAACTTCCTAAATTCAATGCAAAGTCTCAATGTTCCATCCTTTTTCTTCACAAATAAAACTGGGGCACACCAAGGTGACACACTTGGGCGTATATGCCACTTCATTAGAAGATCTTCAAGTTGCATTTGCAACTCCTTCAATTCTGGTGTACTCATCCTGTATGGAGTCTTGGATACTTGAGCTGCTCCAGGCATCAAATCTATGGAGAAAACAATGTCTCTTTTAGAGGGTAATCTTGGTATTTCCTTAAACACATCTTCAAACTCTTTTGGGACTACATAATCTTCAATATTTGACACTCTATCTTTATGTGTTTCTTCCATATGTGCTGCAAATATTTGACACCCTTTTCTGTAACATTTCTTCAGTTGTAATGCTGAAATTTCTCTGATGGTTACTGCCCTATGAATTCCCTACATTGTCCTTAGGTTCCCTTCCTCATCCAAGAAAGTAAATGACTTGTTATGAAAGTCTAGGATAACATGATGTTGGTCCAACCAATCCATCCCAATTAGAAATTCATAATAACCTAAAGGAAAGATGTTTAAATCTTCCCTAGTACTCATTCCATTCATGTCCATAAGACATGGCTTAACCATCTCATTAACTTTTATTTTGGATCTAGTAGCCAGCTTCACCAACCAATATTTTCCATGCTTGCTTCTTGGAAAATGCAAACTTTTCACCATCTTAGGATCTATATAAATATGACTAGCTCCTGAATCAATTAAAATAGCAATGGTTTGGTTGTTGATCATACCTTCCACTTCAATCATCTATGGCTGATACTATGCTTGTTTGTTGTCCATGGATGCATATGTCCTTAGTACATTTTTTCCCATGTCCTCCATTGTTTCAGCTTGTTGTACATTGTGAACAGTCCTCACCTTTTCACCTCTATGAGGACAATATCTAAACATATTATCTCCTTTACAAACCCAACATTGAATAGGTTTTTGGCTTGGCCTTTGACCCCTTGTCTCAATCGTTTTGGGTTCTCTAGAAGTTGGTTTTCCTTGAGGATTATTTTTGAAGAATGATGGCTTAGTCCCCTTCTTCCTCTGATCCATATTGAATTTTTTTTGTCTTCCCAAGATTTTTGGAAATTTGTCCTTGCTTTTCATTGATAGTATAGGCATTTAGCTCGCCTTATGGTCTCCTCCAATGTATTGGGATCATCATATTGTATTTTGTCACTGATAAATTATGGAAATCCACTGTACCTTTGAATCTTAACTGTCTCATCATTTATGAAAGAAACATACTTCAACGGTTCTAAAAACCTTCTTTCATATTCATCTATGGTCATACTCCCAAGCTTGAGTTCAAAGAAATATTTTGTTTTCTTGTCATAGTATCTCTTAGTCAAGTATTTATTTTCAAAATAGTTCTTAAATTCTGTCCAACTAACACTTTTTCTCTTTAATGTGTTGCACATGGAAAAGTTGATCCCACCACATGGATGCATTTCCCTTGAGTTGATAGATGGAAATTCTTCCTTCTGCATGAGATGAATAATTATGAAATTGAAAATACGTTCTCATGCCCAACAACCATGTCTCTGCATATTCATCCTTCCTATGCTCACCATCAAATGTAGGAGGTTTGATTTTGTTCATTTCTCCTCATAGTTCATCTACCCCGGACCTCTTATGCTTCTTAACAGGGGATGGACTTGAGATATTGAGTGATATATTATTGGAATTCCTTGGGGAGTGATGGTGATGTATGCTAACACTTTTGGTTTTTCTTTTCTCATCAGGAGACTTGTGACTTCCTGATTTTCTTGAGCCACTCTCCTTATCCAATTTCTTTTCTATTCGGTTCAAACTATGAATTAACTTCATGTTGAATTCCTCCTGCTACTCCTTGGATCTCATAATCCTTTCATTATCATCTTTATGTATTTGGACATCCTTTTGAAAAAATTTAATGGTCTCTACCATATTCATGTTTTCATCTCTTCCTTCTGCATGTCCATTGGAGTTTCTTCCTTCAAGGCCCAAATGGAAATCCATCCCTCTGATTTTATATTCCTGGATGTAAATCCCCTGTGCATATTCCATTCATCTGCACTCTGTGATGATCCTTATATGATCTAGTTGTTGTTAAATATGCAAAATGTGCAGCGAACAAAACTTTTTCAGGTTAACTGACTCATCAATTTCATGAAAAATATGAACCATTTCGGTTCAATAATATATCAGAAGTATTTCTTCTAATTTCCTAAAAAAATGATTTCCCAGATTAATTTTCTAGGTGAATAATTATATTCTATTTTCCAATACCTTTCCAATGCCTACTACCATGCTCAATTTTGAGTCTTGAGCAAAAAGTTATGGTTATTTGAACATTGTCCATTAATTTTTCTATTCACTCTTCAACTGGGTGCAATTATGTGTTGTAAGTATGCATTTTTTACCTACTCCATTGGAGTTTTAGTATGATATCAATTGGGTTTCTTAATATACATATTTTTTATAGTCTTTCCAAGTTTTACCTTTTTCTTGGTTATGGGTTGCTAGTAAATCCTGTTGAAGTTCTAGGCCAATTCATGTTTTTGGTCTAGAATGTTACAAGTACCTTCTTTTCCATATTAAAATTTTTTAACATGCTCGGAAATTTAATTCATCTCTATTAATGTCTTCTATGGTTCAATATCTTTCCATTGACATCTCCTGTGCCTCAATCTGATTCCAGAGCAGAAAGTTATGACTCTTCAAAGTTAGTTGGGTCTTAAAATATACCCTCCATTGTTTGTCCTGTAACATCCTCATAAAAGCTTTGTTTGACGAATGGTTTACATCATTATAAAGATATCTCTAGGCTCTTTCATTTGACATGTGGTAGCACCAGACACTGACACGTGGGAGTCATTTTTGAAATTTTGAGGGTTGTCTTGGACCAGTTCGAAAGTGACACATGGCATCGTAATGAGGTGACACGTGGCACTGTATGTACATAACACGTGGAAGTATGGATGATGACATGGCAGTATGGATGATGAAATTGCAGTATGGATGTTGACGTGGTAGGTGA
This sequence comes from Picea engelmannii, assembly GCA_009831015.1. Classification (NCBI taxonomy): domain Eukaryota; kingdom Viridiplantae; phylum Streptophyta; class Pinopsida; order Pinales; family Pinaceae; genus Picea; species Picea engelmannii. The sequence continues at coordinate 12,874 of ML834239.1, forward strand.
CATCAACATGATGACATGGTAGCACCAAGAGTTGACATGTGGCAGGGTCGTACGATGATGTGGCAACCGTACAGATGACACATGGCAAGGTCGTACGATGATGTGGAAGTTGTACGGATGACACATGGAAGAGACATATGATGATGTGGTAGTCATACAGATGACACATGGAAGGTTCATACGATGTCATGGAAGTTGTATGGATGACACATGGCAGGCTAACTAGGCAGGATGATGTGGATCGGGCCAATGATGAGGTGACATGTGGCCCAATGAGGAGCTTACACGTGGCACCTTTTAAAGGGACAAATCTGGCGGATTTCTCCAAAACTGGTGGTTCCACCAAATCTGGTGGAGATCCTCTAAATCTAGCAGAATATCGCTAAATTTTTCTATTTGTCACTAAATTTGGCTAACTATTGCTAAATTTGGCATAGTCTAGATTATTTATCTGGGCACACAAATCGAGAAACGTTGTTTTTTTTGGCATGCAAATCGATATTGTATGGACTGTATGGATATGACATAGTGCAACATTGGGATTCGTGCTAAGGGGAGGTCCTGACGCACTGTTTATAAGTAGGTCGAATTTATACTCAAAAGTTATAGAATTTCGAGGGGAGTCTGAATATGGCTTATGTTTTTGCATCGGAGTAGTTGAACATAAAAGTCCTTCTAGATCCCAAGGTGTCGATCCAAGCATAGCCGACTTCATACTCAAAAGTCTCAGAATTTCCTGTTCTAGCCAATGGTGATGTTTGTTTCTGTCTAGAAGTTGCAGATCTGAAAGGTGGTTTCAGAAGTTGTTATGTAAGCCCTTCTTTTGTAATTTTAAAGCATTGAAGATTAATAAGAATCCTTCCCCACTGAGACAAAGGCCTGGAGACATAGGAAAACTTGTGTCAAACTCCGTTATTAAGATTGGTGTTATGGTTTATTGTTATTTATGTGTTCATAAGGCTGTAACATTATTTCATTATGCTTCTTCTCTTAATTCCTAAATGGTAAATCAACTCATGCATAAACTTAACCAAAGTCTTTAAAAGATCATTTTTGGATCAGTCGAAGAGCTACAAATATGAGTATATGATTTGTTTGAAGGGTGTATGATGATGGTACATTGTTTAGTTTTGAAGCACAAGCTTGAGGCATATCATAAGTGCATTTTACAAACCCTAGTGTGTGGATTGAGTCATTTATGTTAGAGTATATTATTGTTCATGTTAAGTACTTTACCAATGAGGTTATGGAACTTTGTTTATGAGGTGTATCATGATAATGTGATGCTAGATACAGGTATGTCATTGATCTATTGATGCATGTCCTTGGTACATGTTTAGAGGAACTATTGGATGTATAGTACTTGTTGTAGTGAATGGTTTTGAGGTTACATATCCGTTGAAGTATATTGTTGGTGCATGTTTGATTTTTATTGGTATATCTTATGTTAGTTTGTGAGAGGATTTTGATTAGTGGTCTTGGTATATGATTGGTACACACTTGAGGCTACATAATAGTGAGGTTGTGACACATGTTTTGATGTGAGGGTTTATGGTATTTGGATCATCGATAGTATGATGTATTGATAAAGAACTTATGTTGGTTATATTGGTATATGTATTTGGTATATGGTTGAGTTATGTATTGGGCATATAGATGATGAGTTGGCACATACATGAGGTGTATGGTATGGTGATGTTGGTACATATTGATGAGTCATAGTTTGAATTGTTGATACATGAATAATACATGCTTGGTACATTGTTTGAGGCACTTGCTAGTAGTATTATTGGCACATGGTTTATGGATGATGTGGCATATATGTATCGATATACTTTTAGAAGCACATCTTGATTGTGGTACATCTTGTTGATGTTTGTGAGTAGTCTTGGTTGATGCACATCTTGGTGATATTGTGCATATGGTTGAGAGTTGTCTTGGTGATGGATCTTGGTGAGTAAACATGATTTGGTTGATGAGATTGATGAGGTAGGTTGTTGTGACATGGTTTTTAGACAGGTTGTTGTGACAGGTTATTTGTACATGTTTGGTGCATAGTTTATGCACTTTTTGATGCTACAAGTTGTTTGGTGCAGGTTGATTGGTACAAGTTATTTGGTGCAATTTGATTGGTGCAGGTTGTTACAGGTTGTTGGTACAGGTTGACAATGACAGGTTGATAGTGGCAGTGGTTGATTCAGTGATAGTGGCAGGTTATCTACATTTGACATTTATATTTCAGGGAAGTAGGATGGGGAAAGGAAAGGGGGTTGTAGCCTCCTTCCGGTTGGTGTCGGAGAATCAGGGAGTTGGAGATTCCTTTAGGTTGGATCCTAAGAACTAGGTGGTTGTAGCCACCTTCTGTTTGTAGGCGGAGAACTCAGGGAGTTGTAGCCTCCTTCTGGTTGGAGTTGAAGAATTAGGGATTTGGAGATTCCTTCAAGTTGGATCTTGAGAAACCAGGGGGTTGGAGCCTCCTTCCAGTTGAGGTTGTAGAATTGGAAGTTAGTACTTCCTTGAATGTAATAATTTGACATATAAGAAAGAAATTATGTGTTTTTCTCCCACATTAGGTTTCCACGTAAATATTGGTGTACTGTGTATTGTGTGGATGTGTTTATTATTGTTTATTATGAACTGATGGATGTTAATGTTTATGATACAATAAGATATTGATGATGAATAGATGAGCGTGTTTGAATGAGAAAAAGGAATATAAATTGTGGTTAAAAGTGGTCTAAATTGTTCATTACTGATTCACCCCCCCTCTCAGTAATCCAACAATTGGTATCAAGGAAGGTCCTTCAAGAAGAAGTCTAACCACTGGAAGGAGATCATGGATTACACTAGAATTGGGGTGCCATAGTTTGATGGTGAGAACTATAAATTATGGAGTAAGAGAATGAAAAAATATATAGAGGCACAAGGATTCGATGTTTGGTGATCAGTAGTTGATGGATACAAAGAACTTGCCACTCCTCCGACAAATAAGGATGGAAAGAAACTTGAAGGTAATGATGTTAGAGCAGTTCTTTTTATCCTGAACGGTTTGACTGAATCAGTATACACCAAATTTGTGCATTGTGATTATGAAAAATAAATATGGGACAAACTAAATAATATCTATGAAGGAGACACCAAGGTTAAGGGAGCCAAACTTAAAACATTTAGAGCCAATTTTGAACAATTGAAGATGAAGGAATATGAAAATATTGCCTCCTAATTTCTACGAGTTGATGAGACAGTCAATGCCATCAAAGGTTTGGGAGAAGAGATGAAGGAATCAATCATTGTTCAAAAAGTGTTGAGGTATCTACCTATGAGATATGACCAGAATATTTCATCCCTGGAAGAAAGATCATATATGGATACCTTGAGCATGGATGAGCTGCATGGGATATTCACCGCTTATGAAATGAAAACAAAACAGGACAACCTAGTTACAAGGAAGCAACATTAAAGCATCCAAGAAGATAAAGAAAAAGAGAAAGAAAAATCCAAAGTTAGAATGTAGTTGCAATGATGATTTAGAGGAAGATGAATAAATGGAAAACTTCGTAAGAAATTTGCAATAAGGAACACATAAATACAAAGGTAAGATTTTGTTGAAATGTTTTAATTGTGGCAAAATTGGTCATTTTTCAAATAAGTGTCCTTATGTAAAGAAGTTAGATTGTGATTGTTGTGTCTGTTTCGTCACTTGGGTGAGAAAAAAAAGGGTGCTTACATGCCTAGTTGGGCCTGCTATACAAGACAGAGGTTATTGCATGAGTTAAAAAAAACCAATCACATGAAATAAACAAGTAAACAAACTAAAAACAACTAAGGAAACAAAACTAGAATGTATAAGAAACTTTTAGAACGAAAAACAATAAATCATTGACCATGATTATGCCACCAATGGATAACTATATTAGTTGGAAAAACACCGTAGAGAAATGAGGACTTATGGGTCCCCTCTTCCTCCTTGGGAGGGCTCTTGAGTTCCCTAATGGAGAGCTCTTATTACAATGGTAGAAAAGAAATAAAATGATGAAGAAATCAATGCATATTCCCTCAAGAGGTGAGTGGAATGGCCTATTGGAATGTTGCTAGAATGCTCCAAGGAGAAAAGAGGATTCTCAAGGGAGGATTGAGGCAGCACAACAATACTATGAAAATCTTAATTTATTAGTGCACCCATGGCTTCCATTTATACCATTTCTTCAAGGCAATATAGGGCACCCTTTGTCCTTAACCAGCTCCTCATTCAGATTTAGCTCAGATCTGAAGGTCAAATCAAGTTGGGAGCTGGTCCATAAGTGGTTGAGGGGCCGACAAGAACCATAAATGCATTTTTCATAGGAGTGAGCAACGTTTCTCATACACAGTCGTGCATATGGCACATTTTGTTCTCTATAGGCTTCTTTGGTCCGTGCACTGTGCGGACGCTTCCTTTAGCGAGTTATCACATGTCAATTTTTTTCCAATTGTATAGTTTTTTGCCTCTTGGAAATGCATTTTGGTGTTGCGGGTGGACTAATAGGTGTTTGGAATTGATGTATTTATGTAACCATTTGCGTGCAATGTTGGGGATGAAATTTTAGTGATAACAATGATGTAGAGGAAGATCCCAAGAAACAAAATACATATCAAAAGGGAAACACGAAAGACAAAAGGAAAGTCTTCAAGAAAAAAATCTACTCAAGAGAAGATAGTTCTTCATCTAATGAAGATGATGAAACCTATAGTGATTTAGACAAGGCACTATTTATGTATAGGAAAAATCAAACAAGAAACTTCGATGGTTTTGAAGAAGAAGGCAAAGTTGATCTTAGAGAAGAATTATATAGTGCCTTAGAAGAATTAAGGAAAGAAAGAAATAAAAACAAGTCACTCAAGGAAGAACTAAAAGTAAAAGGAGACCAGAATCTCAACTCAAAGGAAGTCAAGAATATAATTACGAAGTTGAAAGTCCAAGTAGAATATGATAGAAGGATTGAAGAAATACTCAGAAGTCAACTAGAAATAAGGAGAAGATGATTGAAAGGTTGGAAGCAAAAGTAATCACTCTAAGAAAATAACTTTAGAATAAGGACATGCAACGAGATAGCACCAAGACATTAGATAAGATCATCAACAATCAAAGGCCATAGTATGACATGTCTGGACTAGGATACAACCAGATGTAGACTGAGAAAGGTTTAATCTCCATGAAAAAAGCAATAGAACAAAAGAGTTATGTAGAAGTTCTCAAAGGAAGGAATCATGGTCAACAAGAATCATAAATGAATGAATAAAAAATACCTTCTACATTCACGGAGCAAAGAGATGTCAATCATGATCAACGAATACAAAAACCCGGAAGGACTACACCACAAAGAATATCATTCACTCCAAGGTATGTAAATTTATTTTATAGTCGATTTTTTTATTGTACTAACTTTGGACATAAGGTTGCATATTACAGGGCTTATGAAAGAAATGATCAGGAAATAAATTCTTATGTGGCCCCGCAAAATATTGAATGTTACAAATGCCACAACTATGGACACATAGATCGAAATTGTAGAAGCGTGATAAAGCCTCCCATGAAAGAAAATATTGATGACAGACACAAGAAGGATTTGAGAAGAAGTGAAAAACAAGAGGAGAAAGTAAATGAAGAACAGGTCCAAGGAATCATATTTTCAAGATTTGCAGTAGCACAAGATCATGATGAATTTACAGGAAAAGTTGAAAGTGTCAGAATTCAAGTAGATGATGAAGAAGATGTCAAAACTTAGGATAATGACATAATTCAGAAAGAGGAATAAAAGGAAGATGTATCCACATACGAAGAGGAAGATGACTATGCATCAGAGAGGGTATTTTTTTGAGCCATTCGGCTTGGAGACTCTCAGATAATATGAATATTAGACATGGGGAGTTTATGCAGTAGACGGGACAGATCAAAGAACCAAACTTTGAGTAGCTTACAGAGTTCAAGTAGACAGACTCAAAGAAATCAGTGAACAAAAGTACAGTATGACAGATTTATCAGTTGAAAAATTACACAGGAAGAATTCTATGATTGTATTCATACAAAGATATCTTCAACACAGGTTGTTCCATATATGAAAAATTTGGTTTATAGAATTAGAGAATACCAGTGGACACATTTGACATTTGATAATCAGTTGCAACAGTGATGAATTCATGATAGTACAGTGACAGATGGGTCAATATTGTGGACAGTTGAGTTTCAGAGTCTTGGACAATATGGACATAGATGGATTAACAGGTTTGGATAGACATGTGATAGTGGATGAGAAAATGTATTCATAGATTGGTTCAGAGAGTGGTTCAGAGAATGATTCATTTATTGATTTAGATAATGTTGGAGGATTATTTGAATTCTTAAAATTGAATGAATTTTATATATTCAATTTGATTACACGAGGAAGCACCAATGGAAAATAACTCCAAAAAGAAGTAGGTATAGGAAGACCTATATTGATATAAACAGAAACGTGCAGAGAAGTCATCCGAGAGAGAGAGAGACTAAGAAAGGACTATTAGTAGCACACAGACATGGATACACATCCATAGGGGGAGCTATTCTTTTAACCGAGATTGGTTAGAGAAGGTACAGTGTAATATTGACAGGGGAAGTTAATCCTTTGTCAAAGGGAGAGAGAGAGTAATCATAGGCATGGAGACAGGGGGAGCGACCCAAAGGACAGTGCAGACAGGGGGAGTATCCCCAAGGAGAGTTTAGTAAGGGGGATCATCCCCAAGGAGAGAAACACTTTTCCATTGATGTCAAAGGGGGAGAGATAGAAACATTGACAAGGAATTATGATCACAGGGAGCATGAGCATGAGTATTGTCGTGGCTAAGTGTTTCCATCAATGTTGGTGTTTCCATCAATGCCAAAGGGGGAGATTGTTGGACAGTTGGTTTAGATTGATAGACAGTTGGTTTGGATAGTTGGTTGTCATTTATGTCAACCCTTGGAGAGTGATATTGTATATTGATGTCAACCCTTGAGTATGTCCGTAGCACATTCTAGTAACCCTAGATGTAATGTCCCCAAGGCCGAACCCAGTTGTAAATCTTGTTTACGAAATGAGTTGTAAAAATGTTTTATAGGCTGGTGAGCCAAGTTTATATAAGTTGGTGGGCTTATGAGATTGTTAGGCCAAAGATCCTGAGTGTTGAAGAGAAAGAGACTGATGTTGTACATGTATCTGTTGGTTATGTGTTATATTCTTTGCATGTGTGTGTGTGTGGGTGCGTCAGATACGACGACTGCGTCTGACGATCCCTTCACCTAGGGCTCTGCTGTGTGCTCCGGGCACTTTCCTAGGGGGGTCCCAAGGGGGGGAAGGTATGCCCCCCCTGGTTACGTGGAGCGTTCGGGGCAGCACCCCGAGTATGCGTAGCGTTCGGGGCAACGCCCCGAAATTGTTTTTTGGGCGGTTTTTTGCTATTTTTAGTTGATTTTTCTATTTTTAGCTGATTTGTAAATTAATCCCGGATTAAGGGATTAGGGTTTTGGTATCTAAGGAATACCTAAAAACATTGTATATATTGTATGGCGAATGGTGAAATTCGATATAATGAAAAAGAAAGGTTTTCCCG